>CAUYSK010081707.1:0-10580 GCA_963575035.1 Avahi laniger
GCCCATCATCCAAAGTGAGGCACCACAAGAGCAGAAGAACGGGATCCATTTGTACTCGCCATCAAATTGGTACTAACTGATCAACACTAGGGTGATCACATGGCAGAAATACTCTCCAGGGATTAGGGGATGGGGGCGCAAATCTACAACTAAAGGACACGGGGAGCACTAAAGGGAGGGAAGGGCATGCCTTTAACCTGCATTTGCATGAGGCAAAGACATAAAATGTAACTAGAATGTTTGTACCCTCACAATACCTTGGAATAATAAAAAGATAAAATAAAAATAATTGCTGGCAATATTAGAAGGGATAGAAATCATTCATGAGTTGGTCAGTTGAGCAATTATTTTACTCTTGAAGAACAAAGTGATTCCACCTAGCTAGAGAACTTTGGGAGTCCTGGAAGAAGACACTTGTGAGAAATAATAATGAAAGATGATAGGCTAGTGAGTTGAAACATTAAAGAGCCTCAGGCAAGGTGTGGAAAGTTTAAAAGCAAGACTAGCCCTATGTGAAAGACAAGAGGAGGGATCCAAGTCCTCATTTCATTAAATATCAGTCTACAAAATGCCAATGGGCCCAAGAGAGCAATGGAATTAAGAGGAGAAACAATAATAATCAAAGGTCCATGTCTTTTTATGCTCTACTAATTCCTCTTATGTCTGATACACTCCCATAGACTGTGAAATGCTATGGAGGTTTTGGATTCTAGGGAACATTGGGTATGAAAAAGTCAGAACATGTCAATTTGTCTTCTCTTCCTATTCTGTACATTCATGGCAGGAGTTGTAAAAAGGCCAAACTTTCTCTGTAACTTCTATTTTTTTTGTTACCACTATGTGGTAAAATTATAAACTAGATTTTTTAAAGCAAAGGTAAGTAGGCTTAGTTCAAAAAAGCAGAGTAGTCCTCAGGTCATATAGTCTGGCTTTGTTAGATTTTATTTAGGTTCAATTGTTTAGGAAATGGGGTTGCTCCAAAGACCTCCCAGTATGTATCAGAGTTCCCTTCATCGGGATTTTTGTTCATCCTATAGATATGTAATATTTTGGTTTACATTTGGGATTCATTCTCATGTATATGTCATATATTGAGGTATTTGAGTAAAGGTTAAGTGTTTTGGGCTGAATTCAGATATTTCTATGTTTCCTAAAAAAAATGTTATCTTAATATTATTTGACAAAATCCCAGGATTTTTTAAAAAAATACATTTCTGTGCATTTACTAATCAAGTGTAGAGGGTTCAAACTTTCAAATTAACGATAATGATAATAATTAAGGCAACAATAGACACTGAACAAGAAGGCATTAATATTCCCCTCAGCTTGACTAAATTTTAGATAGCCTTCTTCCTGTCTCTAGGCCCTGACCTCCCTTTTCTTAGAAAACTTGTAAATTATAGGTTCTTTCTTTGCCCGTTTGAGATGAAAAGTTTTTAAAAAATCTTGAGAGTTTTATAGTACAACCCAGGAATGTCTTCCTCTAGGACCTGGGAGCCATCCATTACATACGTCATCCTCAGAAGACAGAGTCCTTATTTCCGGATCTCTGTGAGAGGGTTGCAGCCTAACTTCAATGAGTGTCAAGTAGTAAACAAAAATGGTCTCATCACAGAGAAAAAAAAAAATACAAACTCAGGAATAATTCAGCATGATCCACACATTGACCAACTTCACCACAAATTTCCTCCAGGACTTTTCCACTAGCTCACTCCAGCATTTAAAAGCAATCCTGCTTTTTATTTCAGTGGAGTGAGTTCAGACTGAGTTATAGCCTCTCTCTTGTATTGCAGTAGCATTGAATGAAATATCCCTTTCCTCTTTAACTTTGCCCAGTGCAATTTTTGCTTTGACAAAACTTATATAGCACTCTCAGTTGCCTAACTGGTGAAAACCAGAATTTCATTAAACAGGCACTGCTATTGATTTTACTTTTTGTAGAAGATGAACTGAGGCCCGGAAAGATTAAGCCAATTAGTTAGAAGGAGAGCTGAGATTTGAACTCAGGCTGACTCTGCAATCTATGGTCTTAACTCAATGCAATACCATCGTCTAGATAAGTCCTAAATTCACAAGTATTGATACAGAATAAAAAAAAATAAAAACAGTAGTGACATAAATGATCTGACATAAATGAAACAAAACAGTTCAAGGTTTTTCTGAATGAGAGATCTATTTCTATTGGGATAGAACAGGCTTAGGACTCTTTGATACACATCAGGGGTGTCTCCCATCTTTTTTCTATGGTCAAATTAATTATTTTTTCAAAATAGTGCGATAAATATTTAAAATGTCAGTAGACTCCCTGATATTTTATTAATTAAATCAATTATATTAATTATTAATATTAATTGTTAATTAAATTAATAATACAAACATTCTGCCTTTAATTACCTAATTGTTATGTGATACCTTGACATTGCTATGAATTAACATTTTTTACATCAGTTGTGTCTGCTATTCTTTGGTGGTTGAAGTGTATCTATTTTGGAGGTAAGATTTTTCAATAAAGAGAAGAGACTGGTAAATTCTAGGTAGCTAGCCTACCAAAAGAGTTCTTATCTTTCAAATATCAGCACATTAGAATGTTACTAAGAGAATCTTGTCTTTAAAATAGTAGCAATGGAACATTACTCAGGCAACTTTTGTCTAAAGATTTTTTAAGCAGTATTCTTTTTCTTCTGATGCTCAGTTTCATTTTGCTAGCCAATCTGGCCTAAATGACACATGGTCTTCATGGGTCAGTGCTTCTCAGAAGAGGAGGCCAAAGGCTTCCTTGGTGGTCTTTAGCAGATCTGTGGTGTTTA
This sequence comes from Avahi laniger, assembly GCA_963575035.1. NCBI lineage: Eukaryota > Metazoa > Chordata > Mammalia > Primates > Indriidae > Avahi > Avahi laniger. The sequence goes on from CAUYSK010081707.1 coordinate 2,808, forward strand.
GTCTGCTGACCTGTAGCCTGCTTTATAATCTCAGCTGTCTCTGTTAAATACAATTTAAGTAAACCTTCTATCGAGATAATGAACTTTATTCCTTACTATGAACTCTGAATCCTGCTCAGCTGATTTATATTAGTAAACACTCTTACTTGATTCTGACAACAATCATTTTTTATTACCATTTCATTCTTTTCTCAGTATTCTACCTGTAGTTCTTTGACCAATACCTTAGATCATTAATCATAATACTAAACTCACAGGCCTCCATTTGGGGTATAACCTTTTACATTATGAGCAGGAAGAGAATAACATTAGAAACTGGGTCTTTAAAGATTCTTACTAATGCACATAACAGACATGGAAATTTTCCAGTTTTATGCTTCTTAATTAATGTCTGCTATTTGAATCAGACTCTAATAAGTTTATCTTCTACACCCATGTATAAATATATGTCAAGAGTAAAAAGTTAAACCAACAAAAACCAATGAGAAATATCTGACTTTAGCAATATCTGTATACGGTAATTCCTTTACTGCTCTCAATTCATGAGCACTAGCAACTCAACTTCCTGCTTTAACCAACTTGGTTCATATGGAACACCATTTTACTAAATAACACACACTCTTGCCTCTCTTTTGTTTTTGTATCATATCTCCCCACACAACCTTAATCTTGGATGATCCCAACCAGGCATTTTTTCTAGACCTACAACAGAGCATGTGCAGAGAGACCCATGGGTGGAGGCAAGTTCTATTATAAATTGGCCACAACTCACTTTGAGAGGCTCCCAGTGCACTTCTTATAATTTTGCTACATTTCTCAGGACCAATCAACTCACACAGCCTCCAAAAAATTATGTCACCACTCTAACCACCCTAGCTCTAACCACCCTTGCTTTAACTTCCCTAGGTCTAATTTCCCTAGTTTTAATCACTCTAGCTCTAACCCCCTTTGCTCTTACTGCCTTAGCTCCTCCTTGCTATAAGCTCCCTTCCCTCCCCCCAATCCCCACCAGCTCTCTTTCCCCCAACTGTTTGATGGCCATCTCTAATTAATAAAAAATTACAGCCAGCATCTGGCTCATTTCTTAGTACCAAACATAGAAACATAGCTTTGCTGCTCCAAACATGATCTGCTTAAGCAGCAGTATGGGCAGCACCTGGAAACTTGTTAGAAATGTAGAATCTAAGGCCCCACCCAGACTTCATGAATCAAAATCTGCATTTAAAAGACCTCTAGGGGTGTATGTGTGTGTGTGTGTGTGTGTGTGTGCATGTTAGAGAAGAGCTGAAAGGAAGGAAGACACAGATGTGTTTTGTTGCCTGAATGAGGCATATTTTTTCCTCCTCCTAATTTCTCAGAAACTTACACTGGAATTATTCCTTCTTTCTTCAGTATATTCAATTTCTCCCTCTCAACTACAATTCCCTGTCCTTACTTTTTAACTCTCAAATTGCTCCATTAAACACTCACATTTATCCAATTAAAATAAAATAAATAGTGCTGTTACTACACTATTTTTTCCCCTATCTTCAGAGCCAAACTTCTCAAATGAGATGTTTATAATCAATGTGTCCATTTCTTCATCTAACACATTCTTTTAAATCCATTGCAAAATGGCCTCTGGGCCATGGCTCCATTAGCTATGGTCTCACGAAGTCCACTCACTATCTCCAAGTTTCTTCACATATTTCATTTCTCTCCGTATTCTCATCAATATGTGGCACAGTGTAAAGTACGTATGAATGAATGAAGGACAACATAAATGGTTGACATCTCAGGATTGTTACTTTTCCATTCTCTTTTCCCAAATATGGTCTATCTACTCATTTCCCCCATTCCTCTGGTTTCTAAAGAAAATAAGCAGACATAAAGCCACATGCAAAAGCTGTTTCAGTTTTGATAACTGCTGTACGTCCAGCACATAGAATAATACTGGGCACTCTCAAATTTTATCAAAAGAATGAATATGTGCTTTAGGCGAAATGTTTTTCCTTTGATATTCTACTAAAAGTTTTATTTCCTTCCTTATTTTAGTTGATATAGAAATTACCTGTTACGAGAATTAAACATTCAGACTCTTTTTTTTCTTTGTTACCCACCCGGGGATAGACTTGTGCTACATCAAAGGATATTCTTATGTGGTGAATAAACAGGATGAAGATAAGGAGCTTTTCTATGCTTTTATCCTTGGGATTTATCCTTCATTTAACTCTAAAGTCTCTTTGGCTTATGAGCTAGAAATTGGGTTTTTACCACTTCCATTATTTGAATATCTGTTAGAAGTGCCTATGCGAATTAACAGAAAGGAAGAGAGAATTTCCTAGGCCTTTTCTTTATTATGGAATTCAAAAGTTTGAAAGCTTAACCCAATTTTATTCTCAAAGAGCCTACTTAATGCCAGTATATACAGAGAAACTAATTCAATTTCTGATTATTCTGCTGGTTATTGTGGAAAGACAATTGGAAAAAAGTAACATATGCTCACTGTTAACTGAAATAAAATCGTAAACCTCCAGAAGACTGAATGGACTCCAGTTCTGGCCAAGAGGACCCAAGAAAAGCTTTAAAGCTGCGTTGCCAGCCATGAGGAGAAGGGAGGTCAGACAGCCTCATTATGCAACCCTGCCTTTGTGGTTACTCTTTACAACAATAAGATGCTAAATCATTAACAAGGCCATGCAAGACAAAGCTTAAACCACACCTGCAGGTCATCAGTTTACTTAACAAATCATTTGAGTTTCAGTGTTTGGTGGCTTGCCTCTGATAACAAACATCCTTATCTTAAATTAAAACATTCTAAGCCTTTAGACAAAGCTTCATTTATTTAACCAATTGCAAATCATAGAATTTTTAATCATCTATAACCTGTAAGCACCCCTACTTCAAGATGTCCCACCTTTTGGGGCCAAATCAATGTACACCTTTCATGTATTGATTTATGATTTGACATGTAATTCCCGTCTCCATGAATGTATCAAACCGACCTGTAACTGGGCTGCCTGGGGCACATTTACTGAGGACCTCTTCAGGCCATGCTCTCCCTGGGGTCAGTCACGCACACTTGGCTCAGAATAAACCTCTTTACTTATTTTACGAAGTTTGGCTTTTTTTCTGTTAACACACTAGGATTGTGTTCTTTTCAGGATAAAATCAATATCTTACAGGAAAAATAAAACAGATCCTATGATTACAGTGCATTTAGGAATGTTTATATATTATCATGTTAGTACACTCCCATTAGGAAATTCATAACTCATGTTGTTTAATCTTTATTTTCAATGATTCCTACTTTATCTTGCAAATCTTGAGAATTTTGAGAAATAAGTTTGAGGAAACATGGATAAAAAAGACACTCAATAGCAACCATTAGAATTAGCCATAAGGGGATATGACACCAAAAGCACAGGCAACAAAACCAAAAATAAACAAGTGATAGTACATTAAGACTGGAGTTACTTTCCTTCCACCTTCTCTTCATTTCCCCCTTCAGTTGTCAGCTTGGCCATTAGAGTACAGACAGGATCTGTTTATTGCAAGTTCCACATTGTTTTCATCCAGTATTTGAGCTTTGATTAGGAACTTCTGCTTAAGTTAACGTAATCGTGTACTTATTTACTTGGCTTTTCTAAAAAAACAGCAATAACATGATGGCTTGATTGAGTGTCCTCACAGATGTACCTTCCAAGAGTGTAAGATAAACCCTGCAATTTCCTGCAAGATTCAAAGTTATTTTCCACTGACCTTGGTCAAAATTTGTCCCTGTAAAGAGAGAAATTTTCCACATAAGGCATTAACTAGCATCATGGTAAACCCTTCCGGCTTCTATTGTTACTCTCTTTCTCTCTAATCTCTGCCATTGGAAAAACAATCCCTTGCTCACTTCTCTAGCATTTTTACTATGAACTGACTCAGGAGTCACTGAACATAAATGAATCAAGTCTTATAAGGAAACTCAAAAATCTCTTATAGTTTTAGCTGTGTAACAGAGGATTTCTCTTAAAATGGTGATTTATACAGCAGTAGGAGAAATTAAGTTCTACTGGTAGTCTTTTTCTTTATAAATTAATAATATAAAAAGACTTTTTAAAAATTCTTTAAAATGTAATTACGTGCAAATTATCAAAAATACTTTGATGTGTTTTTAAATGTTACCCTTGTATAAAAGCTTCTGAAACCTTCAAATTTTCGGCACATTTAGCAGATGAGAGATAGGGGAACCACTTACTCTTCTACATTGTCATTTGTTTATTAGTAAAAAGAGGTTATTAATAGTTCCTATGGTTTAGGGTTTTTCTAGGAATAAACGAAATAATATTTATAATTTTCTTAGCACAAAATCTAGTATATAGTATGTACACAATACATTTTAGGAATTTGGTGTATTACCTTTACTTTCCAAAACAAAAGATAGAAATAGATATGTAGGTTATTTTCAGCATTAAAAAGATGTTCATTTAAATTATTTCTTTTGTCATTTCTTATACTACACATTTGGGAGTAATCTTGTATTTAGTTGTTTTATTTTCTTTTTCCTTTATTTATAGATTTAGATGGTACAAGTGTAATTTTGTTGCATGATATATTGTGTAGCAGTGAAGTCTGGACTTTTAGTGTAGCCATCACTGGAATAGTGCGCGTTATACCCGTTGTGCACCCATTTGTGGCTCTGCCACCCTCCCATCCTCCCCAATATCCAGTGTCTATTATTCCACACTCTATGTCCATTTATACACATTATTTATCTCCCACTTATAAGTGAGAACATGTGGTATTTAACTTTCTGTTTCTGTATTATTTCACTTAAGATAATGGCCTCCAGTTCCATTGATGTTTCTTCAAAAAACATGATTTCAATCCTTTTATGGCTGAGTAGTATTCCATGGGGTGTGTGTGTATGTGTGAATGTGTGCATGTGTGTGTTTATATATGTGTATATATACATATAAACAACTACACACATTTGCCTTATCTAATCATTCATTGATGAACACTTAGGTTGATTCTATATCTTTGCTATTATAAATAGTACTGTAATAATCATATGAGTGCAAGTATCTTTTTGACATAATGATTTCTTTTCCTTTGGGTAGATGCCCAGTAGTGAGATTGCTGGATTGAATGGTAGTTCTATTTTCGGTTCTATTTTTAGTTCTCTGAGAAATCTCCATACTGTCTTCCATACATGATGTACTAATATACATTCCTACTAAAAGTGCATAAGCATTCCTTTTCTCTGCATCCTCACCAACATCTGATATTTTTTGACTTTTTAATAATAGCTATTCTAACTGTATAAGATAGTGTCTCACTGCAGTTTTAATTTGTATTTCTCTGATGATTAGTGATATTGAACATTTTTTCATATGCTTGTTAGCTATTTATATGGCTTCCTTGAAAAAAATGTTCATGTCCTTTGCCCACTTTTTAATAGGGTTATTTGGGATTTTTTTTGTAATTGTTGTTTAGTTCCATATTGATGCTGGTTATTAAGTCCTTTGTCAGATTTATGGTTTGCAAATATTTTCTCCCATTCTTTAGCTTGTCTGTTCACTGTGTTGACTATTTCTTTTGCTGTGCAGAAGCATTTTAGTTTAATTGAAGTCTCATTTGTCCATTTTTGTTTTTATTTCATTTGCTTTTGGTGATCTTGGTAATAAATTCTTTGTCTAGGCCAATGTCCAGAAGAGTTTTTCCTATGTTTTCTTCTATAATTTTAGTTTCGGGTCTTACATTTAAGTCTTTAATGCATCTTAAGTTAATTTTTGTATATGGTGAGAGACAGGCGTTCAGTTTCATTGTTCTGCATATAGCTATCCAATTTTCTTAACACTATTTATTAAATAGGATGTCTTTTCTTCAGTGTATGATTTGTTGATTTTGTCAAAGATCCGTTGGTTGACTGTCAGTCTGTGGCTTTATTTCTGGATTCTCCATTCTGTTCCACTGATCTACATGTCATTTTTATACCAGTATCATGCTTTTTTGGTTACTACAGCCTTGTAGTGCAATTCGAAGTCAGGTAATTGTGATATCTCCAGCTTTTTTATTTTTGCTTAAGATTTCTTTAGCTGTTTGGGCTCTTTTTTTGTTCCATATGAATTTTAGGATTTTTTTTTCTAATTATGTGAAAAATGACACTAGTATTATGATAGGAATTGAATTGAATCTGTAGATTGCTCTGGGCAACATGGTCATTTTAATGATGTTGATTCTTCTAACCATGAGCATTGGATGTTTTTGCATTTGTTTTTGTCATCCATGAATTCTTTCATCAGTGTTTTACAGTTTTTCTTGTAGAGATCTTTCGTGTCTTTAATTAAATGCATTCTTAGGGTTTTTTTGGTTTTGTTTTGGTTTGGTTTTTTTGCAACTATTGTAAAGGAGATTGAGTTCTTGATTTGATTCTCAGCTTGGTTGTTATTGATGTACAGAAATGCTACTGATTTCTGTACATTGATTCTGTATACTGAAACTTTCCTGAATTCATTTATCAAATCTTGGGATCTTTTGGCAGAATCTTTAGGGTTTTCTAGGTATAAGGATCATAATCTTTTACGGAATGATTGAATCTACCATCACTCTTCCTATACTCTTTGGAGATGCTTTCCCATACGCTAATACTGCCCCCATCCTCCCTGTACCATGGGGCACATGAAGCAGCCCTTAGTCCAGTTCCAGCAAGAGATATAAACACCAAAGTCTAACTTTAACTGATGTATATACATATACATACACACACACACACACCCCATACTTAATCATATGTAATATTCTTTTTGAAACTTAATATGAAGATCATCATACTTGAAGATTATATTTAAGTTTTTATACTCTTAAGGACATTTTATATCAAGGAACTGATCCTTCAAAAGTCTCTAGCTGTTGAATAAAACACATATATTGTGAGAGTTGAACTCCTACTCTGAATTTAACATGTTATTCGTATTTATAGTGTTTATTCTTTGTGTTAGAGATATTAACATTATTAGAAATATTAATATTTTATGTAGTTACTATGAGCTGTTAGCACCTTGGCATTCTCCTGCAAAGTTTGATTTCATTCAAAAATCATAAAATTTGGTTATAAAAACATGCTAATAGACTGTGGGGTGAAGGGAAGCTTGCCCTTTCCCTCAAAAATTCACTGAGAGATAAACTCACAATTTAGTCAGATTAATAAGAGAAAAGTTTCTTTACCATGCACAGGGGGAGAATCACAGAATGATTACCCAGTATCCCAATGAAGTTCAGATATTTTTATACACATCTTTTAGGAGAAGGGAAGAAATTGAGGAGTATAGGTAATTCTGTTTAGGGGCAATAAAGGATTGCTAGGGAGGATGGATGGATGGGGGAAACAGCTTGATTTGTAAATTAATCTGAGAAACAAGTATTATGTTTTAAATGATTTGGGCCAAGTCTGGTTGCATTCTTCAGTATATTGAGATAACAGGCACAGGAAGGGAAATCAATTTCCCCCTTTGATCTTTTGATCAGGTCAGTCTGCTTATTCAGATAGAGAGAAGGCCTCTTTCAAGTGCCTGTTAATCTCTAAGACACTTTAATTCAAATGCTCTTTATATCAAGGAGCCATATTTTGGGGTGAAATTTCTAGAGTTCCTTCAATGCATGTAAGCTGAAACAAGAATTTTATTTTTCAAATGAGAAAGTCAGCTTTCTTTTATTTATTTTATTCCTCTATTGTCTCTAAACATTCACAATATTTATAAACAACGAAAGTCATATGAAGAATAGCACTATGCTGTGGGAAAA
>CAUYSK010081708.1:0-25899 GCA_963575035.1 Avahi laniger
CCCAGCTACTTGGGAGGCTGAGACAGTAGGATTGCTGGAGCCCAGGAGTTTGAGGTTGCTGTGAGCTAGGCTGATGCCACGGCACTCGCCCCAGGCAAGAGAGTGAGACTCTGTCTCAAAAAAAAAAAAAAAAAAACATACCAAAATGGAATAAAAAGTGGTCAGCATGAAACCACATATAAGTGAATTTGCATTTTGGCATCAAGTTGGGTATATATTAGTTTTTAAAATATTAAAACGTTTTCAGTATTCTGATTTTCAGATTAATGGTTGATAGCTTCTATGACAAAAATTGATTAAACTATTGTGTCAAATGTAATTATACACATTAAAGACATTGTTACCTTAAGAGCCTTCTACCATCTGATTTTGACTCCATTTTGTCAACCTTTAAGAAATAATTGCCTATACAAACAGATGGAAAAGTTACCTCTAATTATCACTTGAAATTGAATGGAAATGTTTTCTAGGGGAAATAAAATGATTTACAGAGAACAATATCTAGAATGTAATTTTAAGTGAGAATAGATTTCTATTATGCCTTTCTGTTTTTATCAAAAAGACCATTTAGCTTATGCAATTCTCCCAAGTGTAGGATCCTAACTCTGAGTTTATTTTATTTTATTTTTTGAGCCTCGCTCTGTTGCCTGGGCTACAGAACCATGGCATCGGCCTAGCTCACAGCAACCTCAAACTTCTGGGCTCAAGCGATCCTCCTGCCTTAGCCTCCTGAACAGCTAGGACTATAGGCACACACCACCACACCCAGCTAATTTTTTTTTTTTCTATTTTCAGTTGCCCAGCTAGTTTTTTTCTATATTTAGTAGAGGCAGGGTCTTCTTCTTGATCAGGCTGCTCTTGAACTCCTGATCTCAAGCAGTCCTTCTGCCTCGGCCTCCCAGAGTGCTAGGATTACAGATGTGAGCCACCACGCCCAGCCCTAACTCTGTTTTTAACTTGCCCCAAGAAGATAGATTATTACTGATAGATCCGGATTCATCAGAGTTCAAAGCTAGATCCTCTGACTCCAGCGTGACCGATGTTCTTAACAATTACACTGTAAGCTCTGCTCTTTAAATCTTCTCAATAATCTTATGAAATTAGTATTAATATTCTTATTTTGCATAAGAGGATGTTGCCTCCAGGTATATTAAATAACTCTTACAAGGCCACATTAATACATCATAGAAAAGAAATGTAAACACAGGGCTAACTAGCCTCAAACTTTATCCTGGTAAAGAGGATACATGCTCTTGAGTTATTCACTTGGTTCAAAAACGGGGTGAAGGCCACCTGGGGAAGCATGCTTCTACCAGTTTGCGATTCTATTTTCGACCCCGTGATGAACTACAAACTACCCTTTGGACCACTACTGTGTATAAAAGTTGATATTTCTACAAACCCCATTCTTTTTTTTTATTTTTTAATTAAACACTCAAATTTCCTCAACAAAGCATGGATGCCATGTGGTAATCTGATAAAGGCACAAGTCAAAGCTAAATATCAGAAAAAGCATCTTACAATAAAGCTCTTGCTCTTAGAGCAGTATCCCAGGGAACAGATAAAGCACAACCATAATAATGTGATTGACTTCATGAACCTTCATTTTATTTCACAACAACTTGAGATACACATAAAAAAAAGTGAATGCTACAGTGATATATCAACAGGAAACATTCTTTGGTTTAAAGATCAATATAAAAATCTTTGAGAAAAATAAAATCAAACAGTAAAGTTTTCCATTTGGGCTTTTATAAGCCTTTTAAAAAATAATGGTATTAATTATTGCATATTTCCATCGTGGGGAGTCATGTGATTGCATCAAAAACTACAAACCGCAAGGCCACTGAAAGCAACACACATAAGTCACTTGGTTTTATGTTCAGGCCTTTGCTGTCATCACTGTTATTACACTTAATTAAAACAATAATGGCACAGAAGTTATGTTTCTATTAAGTGTAAACTACAGAAATGTGAGAAAGAAGAAAGTCAAGGAAGAAATATGAGTAAAATGAGAAAAAATATAACATTCGCAATATTTAGTTTTAAATTCATCATTAATAATTTTTAAAGTGTGAATGACATATATCTTTGCTAAACTTTCCCACATTCAGGGATAGAGTACCAGATTGCCAGAAATCCAAATTGTGGTTAACTGGAAAATACTTTAAAAATGAACCGCAGGCTTAGATGTATTGTAAAGGGCATGTGTTCAACGTTTAGTGCTTGAAATGATGTGTAAGTGGGAGAGTGAAGTAAGACAAAAATGTTTTAGATATATGGCGTGGAGGAAGTAAATCTTTTAAAACTGGCTCTAAGCTCTTTTAAATTAATGGAGAGTGCATTTGCCAAAAACTATAGTTAAGCTCGTTACTGTCTTGAATTTCTAGTATCTGTATTTCATTAGAAGATCTATTTTATTTTATTATCTCTAACTCCTACTGACAATCTCTGAAACAATTAACTGCCCTCTGCCAAAAATGTCTAGGTTTGACACTATTACTGAAGCATACATGAAGCTATCAGCCTTTACAAACTTACCTACAACACAGGAGAAAACTTTTAGAGAAAAATCACTTTATTAAATTTTCAACTTTGTAGAAAATTAAAGTATTTTTACAAATAATAAATTTTCCACATTTAAAGCAGCTTATAAAAATGACATCTTTTCTTACATAAACAACCTGGAAGAAGTACCACAAGACATTGAAAATAACATCTAGATAGTTTTAATTCCTTGAGTACATGAGATCATTTTTCTTTTCTAAATATGATTAAGCCATTATGAACTTAGAAGAGAGCAATTCAGATTTACTGATAGGGCTAAAAAACAGTTCATAAAAAGCTTACGAGTCGCTGAAGAAAATGAAATATACGTTGACATTTAAATATCTACCCACTTCTACAAATAGGTGCACACACCCAGATTCTATGGCATTGCAAATTTTTAATTAACCACTGGGCTTGCCTGATAGTGAGTTCTTTTTACAAAAATTATATTATTCACCTAAAAATTCTGTTTTAAATGCTTAGAAATCTGTATTTAGCATAGCTATTGCTAGTTTAAATGGGAATATCAGAAAATAACTAGTACTACTCTCCAGCAAATGATAATTGTAATATATGAAATATAATCTGACAGTTTAATCAGTATGTCAGTGTTTTGTCTTAATACAGAAAAATCATCCTAGGTCGAGTATTTAATTTACTCTCAGCAGCAAGAGGTGGGTTATCAAAGCAAGAGTCACTCACTGGTTGAGTTTGGAAGGTAGCACAGTTAAGACTGTCCATAACAACTGAAATTAGATCTGAATCGTGGAAGGGTTTGCTAATTTAGACAAGTATCAGCATGGAAGGCTCCTTGGCTTCAAAAGGTCAAATAGACATGGCAGCATTTCTTGATGATCTCCTGACAGTTAAAGGCTATAGTTTTAAAGTGTTGGTAATGTTAGCTTGCAAAACACAAGGATTTGTAGTAAAAAATACTCATTGTTTGTGTGTACCAATAAGGTTCGCTTTTTTTTTTCTCCCAAATGACTACATTTTCAAGCACTGAAAAGGACAAAGGAGAGGCAACCAATTAGTAGAGAGAAACTCAAAAATAAAATTATCCATTTTGTTTGGACATCAGGGGAATATAATTAGATCAAAGTATTAGGCAAATGACCTACAATCATTTAGATTCTGTTATGGTTTTTACTGCAAAATGAAATGTTCATAAGGAAGTTACTTTATTTGGTGACTCATTTGACCCTCGTAGAATCATTACTTCCTGCTATATTATGAGGCGGAATTTGTTCATGAAAGCACTCAGTGGTAAACCTGGATAAAATACTTGTTAGGAGGATAAAATGTTAGCAAAAGCAAGGTACCTCATTTGATATGGCTTTCTCTGGCAATGTTCTACAACTTAGAAGTGAATGAGGTCATATTAAAATCATTAGTGCATTGGTGCTATTAAAATTTCTAAGATACACTGCAATTTCCAGAGGCTTCTAATTATTGAGAGTCAGAGACAGAAACTTACATATTGGGAAGGTTAATAAGCATTTATTGTAATAAACCAGGAAAGGTCAGTTGCCCAAACTCTTGTGCAAGTTGAAGATATACAAAATGGAAAATGTGTAATTTTCTTTGTCAGTTCCCAGTTATTGACTTGTGATATTACAGGTTTTTCATAGCAAGGTAAAGAAATTTTCCCTATGACTGACTATAGCTCTTACCCAGGAGAATAAATGGTTCAATAACCGTTGTACCTAAGTACAATGGCATAAAAATTAGATAAAAATAGGTAAACTATCAGAATGTTAGTTTGCAGAAACAAGACGTTACATAAGATACAATCAGAGCACAGCCTGCAGTATTGAAGGGAAAATAAGGAGAAAGGCAAATGTCAATTCTGAAGGTGTTTTCAAACAAAAGACAGAGATGCCATATTTGATCTGAGAGGCACAAAAATATATTTAATATTATAACATATTAACAATATTAAAATATATTTAATGTTTCCATGTTTAGCTTTATGTACACTTTAGAAGTATAAGATATAATTTAAAAATCTTTCTCCATTTCAATGGTGCCTAGAACTTTCTTTCCTTTTTTATCTATGTTAATGTAGGCAGTTGAACATTGATTGCTATTTTGCATAATAATAATAATGATAACATAAAGTCAGCCTGACATGGTGACAAGTACCTGTAGTCCCAACTACTTGGGAGGGTGAGATGAGGGATCATTGGAGCCCCGGAGTTTGAGGTTGCAATGGGCTCTGATGACACCGCTACACTCTAACCCAGTCAACAGAGCAAGACTCTATCTCAAATAATAATCATAATAATAACAACATAAGTGATCATGAGATATGTCCTTTTCTATTGCTTACTAGGTGATAGTGCTATGCAAAGTACTTAAAATGAAAATCATTCTACAAATATTTGTTAAACATCTTTATGTTTAATAAAATGAGTCAGGCTCATTCAACAAATACTTACTAAAAATCAACTATAAAATCCCATGCTCTTGGGACACATCAATTAAAAAAAACAGACATAAATCCCTGTTCCTTGAATCTTACGTTCTATCAAGGGAATAATAATAACTAATGAAAATAATAGGTAATATGATGGGAATAAGACCACTGGAACTTAGAGATGCTATGTCCGAGGTCATGGGAGGAGAGGAGGTGAAGGAATTTGCCTGAGCAGAAGCCTGAAATAAGGACAGATGTTAGCTGCCTAGCAGGGGGACATATCAGCAATCTGGGAGTACAGCAAAGCATGATCCAACCTCAGAGCCTGAGGGGTCTCGTGCCTGAAAACCTGCGAAGCTGCCTGACATGAAAACTTCTCATGGCCATAGAGGTAGATTGCCATATGTTAGCCCGGGAGAAGGGACTCCAGGCTTCAATTGCTAGAACACGGGGCCAAGTTCCGTCTCTCCCTTTCTCATAACAATGCCTCGGTTAATGTAAAACTAACCTCCCAGAGGAAAACATGTAGTTTCTTGGTTCATTGATCAAATGGGTTACAGCTACTGAAGTTAGAGATTGCTATCTATGTACCCAGCATGTGCTTGGAATAAAATTAGTTGGTTATCTTGGGACAGGGTTGTACCTACCAAAGAATTATATGTTTTCACTTCTAGAAAGGAGAGGGTAATTAGCTAGCACACCTTGTGATTTTGGGGAAGCCTTGAGACTTCTGTTCATTGTAGCCTGTGATTTTTTCACATGAGATCATTGTACTCTGTAGCATGACAAAGAGAATAAAAGCAAGTGCTGGGTTTAGTCAGCACCGCCTTTGCCTCTGAGAGCTGGTGGTCCCCTTACTTCCCCACACTTTTAATATTATTCCTGTGTCTGTGTCTTTGTTTCTTTCATCTCTTGCAACGCATTCTGCCCAGGGACCCTGTCTTTATCGTGGACGTAGTGAACCCCTAATAGTAATATGTATTGATAGTATGCTGTAAGCGGTTTAGTGCTATTAAAAAAAAAATAGAGAAAGTACCAGGAGAATATATGTATACATGTCTGTAGAAATGGGCAGGTGCAATTTTAAATAGAATGGTCAGAAAAGTAAGCCTCATGGGGAAGGCCAGATTTAAACACTAACTTGAAGGAAGAGAAGGGGATAGTTGCGTAGTATCTGGGGTCAATATTGCTTCTAGGGAAGGGAGCAACTGTTGTAAGTATCCTAAGGCAAGAGTAGGCCTGGCATCCCAGGCCTGATGTGAAGGGACCAGAATGAGTGCAGAGAACAGATTATAGAGGAGAGGGTGTGAGTGTCAGCATGGTGCAGGCAGACCCTATGGGGCCTTGTGAACACATGTACAGTTTTTACCTTCTAAAGCCCTCCTTACTAATTCTCGTGGCCATTTTTATGCAAAGCAGGGTTTCTCATCTTTGTCCCTTTGACGTTTTGGGCCAGATATTTCTATGTCGTGCAGGGATGTCCTGTTCATTTTAGAATGTTTAAAAGCATAGCTGACCTCTCTCTACTAAGATACCAGGAGGACACAAAAATAAAAATGACTCCAGAGTTTGTTAAATGTATCCTGAATGGCAAAACTGCTCCTTGTTGAGAACCACTGATGTAAATAAAGGTATTAAGTCACAAAACTTTTAAAATAATTAATCCAGGGTCACACAGCTAGTAAGTAACCCTGAGTCCAGATGCCAGGTGTTTGACGATAAGATACAGATGTTCTAGCATACATATCACTGCTGTGCCTAGCATAACAACTTATATATTAAATTATTTAAGTAAACATTGGTCAAATACATGAATGATGACCAAATATGTCTTATATTAGTTGGATAAACAGGTAGGATCCTTTCAAAGCAATATATATGTTTATTACCTCTCAACGAATATTAAGAGTGAAGCCAATATTAGGTTTTATGACTTAGTGAGTTTATGTGAAAAAATAAAACATTGAACTCATTAAAGTGTGCTGTCTCTCTGTCTCTCACACGCACACACACACAAAAACACACACACACACACACAGCTTCTAGAATCTTGTGTCTTGACCAAAGAACAAAGGAAGGGATTCAATCCAGTTTTCTCTGAAAGGTGCCTGTATTTACCATAACTCTATTTGTGAAAGCAGTGGACTTTGGGAATGGTTCTAAAATGATTTTCTCTTTTTCAGCAAGGCCTGTCTTGATATTTGAAGATGGAATGAGCTGTCTATATGTGGAATTTTTTTCTTAATTTTTCCCCATAGGGCTGCAATATATGAAATGATGTATTTTATTGTTTGAAATTAATGCTATGTAACTCAAGAGCACATCTTATACTAATGTTTCATCATTCTCATTTACAACATGAAATTATAAGTTTATATATTTAAGTAAGCTCGTGGGGACTCAAATCAGGTCTAAATTTTCAAATTTCATTTAAATACGCATTGCCTCCATCTGAAACTGAAAGTACCTGTCTAAAGCCCAGAAAGTAATGTGATTAAATAGCTAATTTCAATAAAGGAGCTCAGAAGACATATGCCTCTCCCTTTCATCCTATTTAAGGTGGCCTAACCATTTTTAACTTTATTTTACAGGAAATTCAAGCAGGTGATCCCATAGGCTCACAATTGTTCACATTTCTTGCAAAAGGGAAGAGGATATTCTCCTTCAGTTCTTATCAGTGCTTCCTTGTCTGTTGAAATATCAAAAGTGTTGATTTGGGACTCTCCAATTCTGATTCAGGTACATCTATCTGAGTGACGAGAGCACAAGAGCTCGGAAAAAATATATTGAGGGAGAAAGGGATTATAAGGTATTTAGACAGAAAATAGAGAAAGTAGTAGAGAGAGGAAAAAAATAACTTAATACCCTGTAGACACTATATATCACCTTCATTTTCGTTCTGTGAAATTGGCAGGTACAATACATGCCTGCAGCAGAGGTGCACTTTTTTTTTCTTTTTTTTTTTTTTCCATACTCTCTCTGACAGCAGTAACAACTCAGTTCTCTGCTCTGAGTAAGCAGCTGTTGTGGCTGGGAAGTTGTGAAGCTAAGACTGAGAAAGACGCATGGCATTGAATCTAAGGGACTGTTTTGATCCCCCAAGATTGCTCTGTTTATTATAAACTTTGAAGATGCTTTTCAATTCCTTCTGGCTAAAGTGTGAAAATACTTGTTACTGACCTTCCCTACCTTCAGAGAAATCCTCAATCAGGCACAGTTTTCAGAAGACGGAACACTATTCACACTGACAAAAGAAAGAATTAGGGTGAGAACAGCAGTAAAAACATCAAGAGGAACTAGTTCTCATAAGAGCCAAAAATGTTTATCAAATTATTTCTCAGCCCCTGCTATAAAGTAAATGTTTAAGTGTCCTATCCTCGATCTATATGTTGAAATCTAATCCCCACTGTGAATGTGTTAGGAGGTGGGGCCTTCGAAAGGTGATTAGGTCATGAGGGTGGAGACCTAACAGATGGTATTAGTGTCCTTGCAAAAGAGACCCCAGAAAGACTCCTTGCCCCTTCCTCCATGTGAAGACACAGGAAGAGCAGCTACCCATGAATGAGGAAGCGAGACCTCACAGACTGAAGATGCCAGTGCTTCAGTCTAGAACTTCCTGGCCTGGAAAATTTTCACAAACTACCCAGTCTATGGTAGTTTTCCCACAGTACCAGGAACAGACTGAGGCAGTCCCTTTAGTTGGTATTTTCCTTTCATATCTCTCATGGAATTCCTATAAGAAGATCTAGAAATACATTTATATAGAACAAAATGTATTATCTTAACTGAAAGTTATAGTCACAACTACAAATTATAAGACTTTGGCTTCACATTTGATAGCTATTTAAAATGTGATTCCTACTAAAATAAAAAAAAAATATATAGAATTAAGGCTTCTTTGGGGATGACCTGAATTTGAAATAAGGTCCAGGTTGTGATAAAAGAAACAAAATTGATATCCAACTGATTGCTACAATTCTATCATCTTTGAAGTTAAAGAGACACTATGACTAGCTATTTCTTATATAAGCACAGTGATAAGGGGTGTCGTGAACTGAGTTGTGTCCCCCCAAAATTTATATGTTGAAACCCTAATCCCCAAAGTGACTGCATTTGGAGATATGGTTTATAAGAAAGTAATTAAATGAGGTCATTAGATTGGGTTTTCATTCAGTACTACTGGTGTCCTTATAAAAGGCAGGAGAGAGACCAGAGTTCTCTCTTTCTCTCTGCACAAGCACAGAGGAAAGGCCGTGTGAGCACACGGTGAGAAGGCAGCTGTCTATAAGCCAGGAAGAGAGTCCTCAGGACAAACTGAATTTCCCGTCACCTTCATCTTGCACCTTCGCCTTCAGAACTGTGAGAAGATAAGCATCTATTGTTTAAGCTACCCAGTCTATACTATTTTGTTGTGACATTCCTAGCAGAGTAACACAAGGGAAAAAACAGCAATCTGTAAAATAAGCTGTGACAAATATGGGCATTTCCTCACCTTGCAAATGCTTGTATAGAGGAAAGCTGGTGTTCAGTGCAGGTTTTGTGAGTTATAGTAAGTCACTGAGCTTCTCCGGACTTGACTATCTCTATACTATAAAAAGATTGAGTTCTATACTTTTTAAGTGCTTTTTACTTGCAAAGCCTATGAATCTATGATCAAACATTTATTTTAGCTCTTTTTCCTATCCTTTGAACAGGATTTTGAACAAAGCAATAGACTTGAAATAGAGTGTCAATGGGATTTGCAATGCCTTGTTGTAATATATCTTTCAGTTTTGTTTTAGACCAGTAATGTAAAGATGCAAACTATCAAAATTGGGAACTCACTAAGTGTATTCATTTCCAAAGGCAGCTGTTACAAATTTTCCGCAAATTTGATCGCTTAAAACAACAGCAATATATTCTCTCATAGTTCTGGAGGCCAGAAGTCTGAAATCCAAGTTTAGGCATGACTGTACTTCCTTTAAAGGACCTAGGGAAGAATCCTTTTCCTCTTCCAGCTTCTTGTGGCTCTAGGAATTTCTTCGTTGTGGCTACATTATTCCAATCTCTGCCTCTGTTTCTACATGGCCTTCTGTTCTCTGTGTGTTTCTATGAATGTCTTATAAAGATATTTGTCATAAGATTTATAGCCCACCTGTAAAATAGAGTATGATATCATCTTGAGATTTAATTTATGTCTGCAAACACCCCTTTTCCAATTAAGGCCACATTCACAAGTTATAAGATATGGGCATATCTTTTGTGGGGCCACCATTCAATTTACTACTCCAGCGAAAAAAAATCTGTTAGAAAATAGCTTTCTCAGGTGCAGAATTAGATTTAAAAAATAAACATTTACTTTTGATTCTGTATGCCAACATTTTAAACTATATTTAATTTCATGTAAACTTTTTATTTCTAGCTAGTAAATTGTTAAACATTTTCAAATAAGATAAAAACAAATTTAAAAAGTAAAGTTTTAGTTAAATGAGTTTTTTAGAATGATGGGCTTCCTAAAATTTAAAATGTTTGTGATACTAAAGGCAACTGAGATTTCTAAAAGTCAAAACAGCATTTTGATATATTATTTTTGCTCTAATCTTACAGTTTTAGTTTCTGTTCTAATTTGCATATAAAACATGTGAGACTATAAATGTACATATTTTTGCGCTGACAATTTTCAGATTTCATTTTTGCCTTAAGTCCTAAAGAGTGAAGGACAGAGAGTTTGCTAAGTTTCCCAAATAAAACCAGAGAGGCTCATTAGCTAGCTATATTGAGATTTTCTATATGAAGCATCTGTTTGGAGGAAGATTGATACATACAAAAACAAACAAACTGAGGGTTTGGGAAAATGTTACTATAAAATTCAGCTTCCTTGGTTAATATACATTTATTTTGTTCCCAAATTTATGTCACTTGGAAAATAAAATACAGTCATGCACCACATACTGATGTTTTGGTCAAGGATGGATCACATATATGATGGTGGTCCTGCAAGATTATGATAGACCTGAAAAATTCCTATCACCTAGTGATGTTATAGCCATTGCAATATCACAGCACAATACATTACTCAAATGTTTGTGGTGATGCTGCTAAACAAACCTATTGTGCTGATAGTTGTATAAAAGGATAGCACATACAATTCTGTACAGTACATAATACTTTATAATGATAATAAATTGTTATGTTACTCTTTTATGTATTTACTATTCTTTTTATTGTTATTTTAGAATAAACTCCTTCTACTTATAAAAAAAAAAAAGTAGTTAACTGTAAAGCAGCCCCAAGCAGGTCCTTCAGGAGATATAACAAAAGAAAGCATTGTTATCACAGGAGTTGACAGTTCCGTGTGTATACTTGCTTCTGAAGACTTTTCGATGGGATAAGATGCGGAGGTGGAAGGCTGTGATACTGATGATCCTGATCTTGTGTAGGCCTAGACTAATGTGTGTGTTTGTGTCTTATTTTTTTTTTAAGTGTAAAAAGTAAAAACAGGAAAAATTAAATTAAATTTTAAAAATTTTACAGAATAGTAAGACCAGAGGCCATGCATGATGGCAGACTAAAAGCAGCCCACACATGCTGCTCTCAAGGAGAGGACTGAGAGTTACAAGTAGGTGCCCATCTATGGATGAGCCTTCTTAGAGAGAGCATTGTAAATTATCAGAGAAGCAATGTGAGACAATCAGAGTGAAGGAGAGGGTGATGGGGTGATCCACTTGGCAAAATCAGAAGATGTGGGGGGAAGGCATCCACACCAAGGGAAGGACAGGAGGAGAGAACTCGGGCCTTCAACACTCCCCCCTTGGACACTGTGATCAGAGCTGTGAGGGAGTCTCACCAGCACTGCAGACTTCCAGAATGATTAAGGAGCTGCTTGGAGACTGTGCAGTGAGACTGCTCCAGAGAACGGCCATAGCAGGGGCCTGGTAGCTTTCTTTTCTGGGTTACTGCAACTGACGCCATCCTGAGCTCTTATGTCCAGAGTGTCTGGTCTTCACAGGGCTCATCTTTGCTGCAGCCACCTCCTCATCAACCCTGCTGGACCCAGGAGGGAATAGGGAGTGTAGACACTCTCAAGCACCCTGTGAATGGAAGCTGAATGCTCTTCCCCATCATGGAAGATTTGAACAGACTGGTCCCTGCACATGCCACCTTAGTAGGCCCTCAGCAACTGCCTTGCTGGAACTTCAGCAGGGACAGAGCCCCAGCAACCTGGCAGGCTGGCCCAAGGGCCCCATCCCCAATTCTCCCGGAAATGCTCAAAAGTTCACTAAACATGGAAAATCACAGTAGATATCCACCAGTGTAAAAATACCTGAAGGTTATAGTTTACAGCTCTTATAAAGCAATAGCAAAAGAGGGGAAAAAAATCTCAACAAGAAAAACAAGATAACATCCAACAGCATCCCACATATCAATGCTGATACTGAATGTTAATGGTCTCAATGCCCACTTAAAAAACATAGACTGGCTAAATGGACAAAAAAACAAAACTCAAGTATATACTGTCTGCAAAATGTCATCTAATTCATGAGAACTTGCACATACTCAAGGTAAAGGGATGGAAAAAATATTCCATGCAATTTGAACCCAAAAGCTAGCAGGTGTAGCCATCCCCATATCAGATGAAATAGATTTTAAATCAAAAATGCTAAAAAAAAGATAAAAATGGCCATTATATAATGGTAAAGGGGGTAATTTAACAATAAGACATAGCAATCCTAAATATATACACATTTAACACAGGGAATCCCAAATTCATAAAACAAATTCTGCTAGATCTAAACAAAGAATTTAAAAGTCACATCAAAATTACCTGGGACTTCAATAACCCACTGATAGAACTGGACAGATCATCAAAGCAGAAAATCAATAAAGAAACACTGGAAATAAATGGGATTCTAGGACAAATGGGTCTAATCGACATTTATAGAATACTGTAAACAAAAACTAGTGAATATGCATTCTTCTCATCAGTACATGAGATATTTTCCAAGATTGATCATATCTTAGGCCACAAAACAAGTCCCAGCAAATTGTAAAATATAGAAATCATATCGTGTATCTTCTCAGATCACAGTAGAATAAAAGTAGAAGTTATTTCCAAGGGAAACTCTCAAATCTACAGAAAGTCATGGAAATTAAACAAGCTGACGCTGAATGATTCTTGGGCAATCATGAAATTAAGATGGAGATCAAAAGATTCCTGAAACTAAATGATAAAGTTGACAAAAGCTTTCAAAACCTATAGGATACCTATAGGATATAGGATACCTATAGGATAAAAAGCTGTGCTAAGGGGAAAATTTATAGACTTAAATGCTTACCTCAAAAAGACAGAAAATCACAAATTAGCAACCTAATGTCACATCTCAAGAAACTAGAAAAAGAAAAACAAACAAAATCAAGATCAGAAGAAATGAAACTTCAAAGCTCAAAGCAAAGCTAAATGAAATGGAAATAAAAAAAATACAAAAGATCAATGAAACAAAAATTTGGTTATTTGGAAAAATAAATGAAATCAATAGAACACTAGCCAGATTAAACATAAATAGAAGAGAAAGGACTCAAATAAGTTCAATCAAAAATAAAAAGGAGACATTACAACTGATATTCCAGAAATATAAAATATCATCTATGAACTGTATGAGCACTTCCATGGATACAAATTAAATATCTAGAGGAAATGGATAAATTCCTGGAAACATACCACCTCCTAAGTCTGAGTCAAGAAAAAATAGAAATCCTGAACAGACTAATAACAACTAGTGATATTGAAGCAATAATATAATATCTTCCACAAAAAAAATCCTCAGACTACAGAGATTCACAGCCAAATTCTACTGCAACCACAAAGAAGAACTGGCATCTATCCTACAGAAATTGTTCCATAACAATTCCATTACATTGAGAAGGAGGGAGTCCTCTCTACTTCCTTCTATGAAGCCAGTATCACCTTGAAACCAAAGCCAGGAAGGGACACAACAAATAAAACTACAAACCAATATCCCTTATGAACATACATACAAAAACCCTCAACAAAATACTAGCAAATTGAAACCAATAGCACATCAAAAACATAATTAACAATGATCAAATGGGTTTCCTGCTGATGCAAGGATGGTTCAACATACACAAATCAATAAACAGAATTCATATTATAAACAGAAGCAAAAACAAAGTCCGTATGATCATCTCAATGGATGGATAAAAAACATTTGATAAAATCCAGCACTGTTTCATTATAAAAATCCTCAAAAAACTAGACATAGATGGAACGTATCTCAAAATTATAAAAGCCATACATGACAAACGCACGGCCAGTATCATAGTGAATGGGGAAAAGTTGAAAGCATTCTCCCTTAGAACTGGAATAAGACAAGGGTGCCCACTGTCATCATTTCTATTCAACATAGTACCGGAAGTCCTAGCCAGAGCTATCAGGCAAGAGAAAGGAATAAAGTGCATCCAAATTGGGAAGAAGGAGGTCAAATTTTCTTTGTTTTTTGATGATCTGATCTTGTATCTACAAAACCCTAAAAACTTCACCAAAAAACTGCTAGAATTTATAAATAAATTCAGCAAAGTCTCAGGTTACAAAATCAATGTAAACAAGTCAGTAGCATTTCCATATACAAATAACAATCAAGCTGAGAGTCAAATCAAGGACTCAACATTGTTTATAATGGCTACAAAGGAAATAAAATACCTAGTAATATATTTAACCAAGGGGTTAGAGATCTCTATAAGGAGAACTACAAAACACCAAGGAAAGAAATCACAAATGACATAAACAAATTGGGAAATGTCCCTTGCTCATGGATTGGCAGAATCAGCACAGCTAAAATGTCCATACTGCCCAAAGTGATTTACAAATTCAATGCAACCCCTTCATAATACTAATATCATATTTTAGAGATCTAAAAAATAATCCTAAGCTTCATGTGGAATCACAAAGAACCCAAATAGTCAAAGCAATCTTATGAAAAAAAACACAAAGAAAACAAGCAAAAAAAAAAAAAAAAACCAAATCTGAAGACATCACATTACCTGAATTCAAATTAGACTACAGGTTATAATAACCAAATCAGTATAGTACTGATATAAAAGTAGAGATATCAACCAATAGAACAGAATAGACAACCCAGAAATAAAACCATATAACTGCTACCAACTGATCCTCAAAAAGGCAGACGACAACATACGGTGGGGAAAGGATGCCCTATTTAATAAATGGTGCTGTGAAAATTTCATAGCCATGTGAAGAAGAATGAAACAGTGTCCCTGTATCTCACCATAAACAAAAATTAATTTAAGATGGATAAAAGAATTTAATGTAAGGCATGAAACCACAAAAATACTAGAAGAAAACATAGGAAAAACTCCTATGATTATTGTCCTAGGCAAAGAATTTATGACTATGACCCTAAAGGCAAATACAATCACAATAAAAATGAATAAATGGAACTTGATTAAACTAAAAAGCTTCTTCATAGCACAAAAAAAGAAAAAAAAATCAACACAATAAATAGACAACCTCCAGAATGGGAGAAAATATTCACAAAGTATACCTCCAGCACAGGACTGCTATCCAGAATCTACAAAGGACTCAAACAAATCAGCAAGAAAAAAAACCTAAAAAACCCTATGAAAATGTAGTCAAATACAGGAACAAAAGTTTTTCAAAAGAAGATAACAAATGGGCAATAAACATATGAAAAAATGCTCAACATCTCTAATCATCAGGGAGATGCAAATTGAAACTACAATGAGAGGCTTCCTTCTCCCTGTCAAAATGGCCATTATTAAAATGTAAAGAAGCAATAAATGCTGGCAAGGATGCAGGGAGAAAGGAAGTCTGATACATTGT
Organism: Avahi laniger; assembly: GCA_963575035.1. Classification (NCBI taxonomy): domain Eukaryota; kingdom Metazoa; phylum Chordata; class Mammalia; order Primates; family Indriidae; genus Avahi; species Avahi laniger. The sequence goes on from CAUYSK010081708.1 coordinate 15,828, forward strand.
TGATGGGAGTGCAAATTAGTACAACCTCTATGGAAAACAGTATGGAGATTCCCCAAAGAAACAAATGTAGACTTGCCATTTGACCCAACAATCCCACAGCTGGGTATCCACCCAAAGGAAAAGAAGTCTTTTTATCCATAAGACACCTACATCTGAATGTTGTACAATTCACAATTTCAGGGATATGGAATCAACCTGTGCTCCCATTATTTGATGAGTAGATAAAGAAAATGACATATATATATATATATATATATATATATACATCATGGAATTCTATTCATCCATATAAATGAATGTCTTTTGCAGCAACTTTGATAAGAACTGGAGACCATTACCCTTAGTGAAGTATCTCAGGAGTGGAAAAAAAAACACCACATGTTCTCACTAATAAGTGGGAGCTAAACTATGGGCACATATGGACACAGAAGATTGGAAACCAAGAAGAGGGGAGAATGAGAGGAAATGAGGGAAAAAATTCTTACCTATTGAGTACAATGAACGCTATTCTAGTGATGGGGATGGGCACACTAAAAGCCCTGACTTTAGCATTACACAATGTATCTCTGTAACCAAAACATTTGTACCCCCTTCATATTTTAAAATAAATAAAAAACCTTAAAGAATAAGGATATAAAGGGAAAATATATTTTTGTACAGCTGTATGTGTTTGTGCTTTATAATAAATATTATTATGTAAGAGTGAAAAAGTCAGAAAAATTAAAAAGCTTATAAAGTAAAAAGTTATAGTAAGCTAAAGCTAATTTATTATTGAAGAAAGAAAAATTCATTTTATAAAGTTAATGCAGCCTAAGTGTATGGTGTTTATAAAGTCTACAGTAGTGTCGAGCCATATTCTTGACCTTCACATTCACTCACCACTCATTCACTGCTTCACTATGAGCAGCCTCCAGTCCTGTATGCTCCATTTATGGTAAGTGCCCCATACCATCTTTATCATTTACACTCTATTTTTACCATACCTTTTCCATGTTTAGATACACAAATACTTCCCATTGTGTTCAAATGCCTGTAGTATCCAGTACAGGAACATGCTGTACAGGTTTGTAGCCTAGGAACAACAGACTACAGCATGTAGCCTAGGTGTGCAGTAGGCTACATCATCCAGGTTTGTGTAAGTATACATACACTGTGATATTCATCCAATGATGAAATCACCTGACAATACATTTCTCAGAACTTATTCCCACCATTAAATGACACATCTGTATTATTAATCCTCTTAAGTATATAATTAATTATAATAAATATATGTTTTTACAGACCATTAAGAAAGTTGATGTGAGAATGAATATGCTGAAATTTTAGAGGACGGTCATGATAGATTCTATACTTAAATGATTAAGGTATTGGTTTTATACTCATGTCTAATTAGGATCAGATTGAAGAAAAAAGGCATATCTCTGTGTTCCCCCTACCTCACTCCTTTTGTTATCCATTTTTCTATCCATCTTGGAACTCTACTATATATATTGGTAAATTAATTCTTTGTGATTCATTTTCTTCTTTATTAACTCCATTTTTTCAGTATATATAGCTAATAATATGTTATCTGTGGTTTCATTCTTCTTAGAATCCATATTAGAAGTTAATATATTACAAAGAAATGCTATAATAACAAATGGTTTTCTTTTTTAACACTTTTATAAATACAAATTTATAATAGCTCACATTTAATTGAAAAATTAAAATTTCCCAACAATATGCCATATTTAAAATGTATATTTGCCTAAATAATCTTCATATTTATGATCCATTCTATTGATCTACTGGGCAAAATAAATCTATTCTTTTTTTTTTTTTTTGTAGATAGAATCTCACTCTGTCATTGTGGGTAAAGTGCAGTGGCATCATCACAGCTCACCGCAACTTCAAACTCCTGGGCTCAAGTAATCCTCTTGCCTCAGCCTCCTGAGTAGCTGGGACTGCAGTCAAGCACCACAATGCCCGGCTAATTTTTCTATCTTTAGCAGAGATGGGATCTCGCTCTTGCTCAGGCAGGTCTCCAATTCCTGAGCTCAAGCAATCCTCCCACCTTGGCCTCTCAGAATGCTAGGATTTTGAGCCACCAAATCAAAACCACAATGACATATCACTTATCTCCAGTGAGAATGGACTTTTTCAAAAAGTCCCAAAACAATAAATGTTGGCGTGGATACGGAGAGACAGGGACACTCATACACTGCTGGTGGGACTGCAAACTAGTGCAACCTCTGTGGAAAACAATATGGAGATACTTTAAAGGCATACAAGTAGATCTACCATTTGATCCAGCAATCCCATTACTGGTCATCTACCCAAAAGGACAAAAGACACTCTATAAAAAAGACATCTGAATTCAAATGTTTATAGCAGCACAATTCACAGTTGTAAAGGTGTGACCCAAGTTCCCATCAACATGAGTGGATTAATAAATTGTGATATATGTATACCATGGAGTACTATTCAGCTATAAGAAACAATGGTGATATAGCACCTCTTGCATTTTCCTGGATAGAGCTGGAACCCATTCTACTAAGTGAAGTATTCCAAGAATGGAAAAATAAGCACCACATGTACTCACCAGCAATTTGGTTTCACTGATCAACACCTAAGTGCACATATAGGAATAACATTTATTGGGCATCAGCAGATGGGAGTGGGGAGGAAGGGATGAGTATATACAAACATAGCGAGTGTGACGCTCACCATCTGGGGGATGGACACGCTTGAAGCTCTGACTGGGGGGGGGGAAGGGCAACATATGTAATCTAAACATTTGTACCTCCATAAATAAAAAAAACTTTAGAATATATATATCATTGAGGGTTAGGTTTCAATATGTGACAAACATTCATGCTACAATATTGAATTAAGTAAAAAGTAAAATATAGACTATGAAAAGAATCAGAATAATATTTTCAAAATTCTTATCCTTGTCTTCAAGGAATATATGAATTTGTGGGCAGAGATAAAGAAACTAAAAATGATTACAGATTGTTAAATTCACCACATTATGTTACAAGGATTCAAAAATTAAAAAGAAAGTCAACTAAGAAGTGAAAACAAAATATGACCCTAATGCAGGACATGATCATATCTACATTATTTTTGTGACTCAGCATTTTTGATTTGGTAACTCAAAAACACCACAGTGTCAACATGATTTTAAAAACCCCAAAACTATGTAGTGATTATTGGTTAATTTGAATAGTTTTTTTTTCAGTATAAGAAAGTCATGATGAAATGGTGGAAAACTCCTTATCATGCAATTCAAAAGACTGAGTAAGGTTCCTAAAGATTTTCATAGTCTTTTCATTTATAAAATGGAAATCAAAAAATTTGCTCTACCTACTAGATGTTATGACAATAAATTAAAATGCAGTATGTGAAAATTTTTCTTTAAAAAGTCTTTCTATAAAAATGTAAAGTTCTATATTAAAATACTTAAATGGTGAGACTGTGCTCAATTAATTCTTATGGAAACCATTATAAAATAAGTTTACATTTTACTTCTGAGTTTGAAATTTCTCAGTATAGGCCAAAAGATAAAGTTGAAGAGGAATTCTATGAGTACTCAATAGTCTGTGCAGCAGAATAATGGCATTAGAACTGATGACACAAATTTGTCACACCTGAGGATTCACACTCTCAGAGACACCAGCTGAAATAATGAGGTGCTAGAGATTTCTTGGAAGATAGTCTGTAGAAAGAGAGATATTGGGACTAGAAAGCCCAGGATGGAAACTTGGTACATGTCCCCATTTGAGAAGCATAAAGAAGACAGAGCAAGTGGTGAAAGTCACTATCCTAGAAGACAGGAAGAGTGTGCCATGAACCAACGTAGACAAAAGTTTTAGAGAGGATGAGATACTATTATCAAGTGCATAGACTGGTAAAAGAAAAAAATAAAGAACTGAATAAAAGCTTATATATTAATATTTTATATATATATATATACATGAAATTTACTTACCTGATCAGGTCAAATCAATTTAATATGATTGAATTAATATGAAAGAAAAATAGTCAGAGTTGAAACTCTTTTGCTATTTTAAACTATTGCTCTATTGCTTCTAATTGGACTTTCAACTTTTAGAACATGCTATATATAATCTCCAGTGTTTTATATGTGCATACAGTTGTTTTATTAATTAAGCCTTATAATGGATATAAAGAGAGAGAGAGCTTATGAGGACCTGCACTAAAATGACATAGGAAATGATGGCAAAATTAGAGGTGTGTTTTCAAAGATTAAAAAGGCAGCAACGTTGGTAACAGATTGGATATAACATATGACGAAGGGGAAATAAAAATGGCCCATTACTTTTTCACCTGAGAAAGTGAAAAAAATAAAAGGCACTGGTACAGAGAGAACTGCGAAACTTTGGAAGGAGGGGAAAAAAAGGTGGGTCATTTGAAGAGCCCCTTTTGGACATTTGAAGTTTGAGAAAAAGAAAAGAATATCTCAATAGGTGGCAGACTTCTCTACAAGGCAAAGTGGAGGCCGAAAAAAATCAAAGAGTTCAAGGATGTGAATAGATTTACTGGTTAAAGCAGAAAATATTTTATTATACATAACTACATTATAACAGAATGACAATTTAACCTACATGAAAGCTAGAGATTTTTATTGCGTTATTATGAGACAACTTTCTTAACTAAGACTCAACCTAAGCAAAGAAAAAAGGTTCTCATATATTAAGAACCTACTATTACCATTTCTGTTTGATGAATGAGGCAAATGAGATTCCAACTGCTTATATGACTCTCCCAAAGTAGAAAGTTCTGTCACTGGCAAAGGTAAAAGTGAAGCCCAGATGTGCTTGAGACTAAACCCTGTGGCCTTTCAACTGGCTGGAAAAGAAAAAGTAAATTGGCCTATAATATAAACATGAAGAAGCTGCAATTTGGAGACTTTGTGGTCGGGAGGGGGACAAAAGCAGAAAAAAATTTTATTATATGTAGAAGAGAAAAATATATTTTTCTTTTATTGTAGCAACTAATTCAACTAAATTAACCTTGTAGGAATACTTTCTTTTAGTAGTGCTTCATGACAGATAGTTTTCTGATGCTATTTAAGGTGTTTTATATTTTAGTCCCAAAATAATAAACTTAGGAATAAATTTAGGCTTTTTTTCAAGGATTTGAGACCACATCCTAAAGAGTGAGTATACTATTATGAGAATCACTTATTTGGTTTATAAAATAAATTCTCAGCCTATTCTAAATTTCCAGATCTTTCCAAGTTACATTGATTTAGTTAGGTCCAATGTCATTTGAAATTAAAATTTAGTAGTAAAATGGAAAAAATATTAAAAGCCACCAAGACACTTTTCATCAGAAATATAGATTATTATACCTCTACCTATGCAATTGTAGACATAATTTCATTCACCTTGTAGGAGATTCTTAACAACTATGTGCATTAAATCTTATTCTATTTTCAGTATGCATAAAAGCACTCCTTAAGATAGATCTAACAGCATTATGGGAAAGCAATTTGTTACTCATTAAAATGAGATAAAAATAATAACCTATAGCTGTGGAGTCTATTTCTTAGATATAATCATATTGCATAGTATTTCTGCTCTTCTACCAAAAGTGTGCATGGTGATCTTATTTGCTATACCTTAGTATCCTGTATGAAACACTGAATTGTCAGTAATTACTATTATTTTCATCCTCATTTTTATACTTTTCAAAAACAAACAGTTTCCCCTTACAATGAAAAACGACACTAATAAATAACTAATACTTCCTATTTTCTATTTATTCATTTTCCACGGGATAAGTTAGTGGTAAAGGGAAGCAAAATATGCAGATCATAATTATCTCAGGTTCTTCCCTTGCTCTAATATACCTCCACTCAGATAATCTTCATTGAATTTGATTCAACTTAATGACCTAATCAGTAAACAGAGAGAAACAATACCAGTACCATGCTTTTAAACATTTTAAATAAGATATCTCATGCCTGTATGAGTTGAGACTCTTAATAGGAAGTCAGAAATTCAACTCAACTGAGTCTCAGGCAAAAAAAGGGACGTTCTTTTTACTTACTATTAATACCAGAAAGTTTCTTAGGCTAGAACTTGCACAGCTGAGTCCTGGTGCTCAAAAAAGTCCAGAATCTCCATCATCCGGCTCTCTGCTGGGCTTCATTGCTTTATATAGGCGCTTTTCATAAGGAAATAGATATGGTCAACAGAAGACCCAAGCCTACAACTTAGCAGCTGGTCAGGACCATTGAAATCCTTCTGTAAGAAATGTCATTTTCCGAATCACCTTAGCTGAGGTCTTGGGGAAGGTCCTCACCGACCTGGTTTGGATGAATGATTTGCTACAAAGCCATCACTACAGTCATCTGACATGACAAAAACAAGGGTGTAATACAGTCACTTTACTTAATAATAATTACAAATAAAACATTATAGTATTTGATTTAGTGTAAATAAAAAATCTTGCCTCTTTTTATGGCAAATACATATGTTTGCTTTTGTAAAACAATAACAACAACAAAAATCTATGGTGCAGTTCAGTTTTCTCTCAGCCACAAAATTAATAGCCAAATTCAGTGGCCAACTGCAGTATTGAGTTTATTTCAGAGATCAGGCAACATGAAATCCCTGTGCTCTGCCTGGATCAGCTATTCTCAAAGTTGGCTTCCCACTGAAATTACCTGAGGAGCTTTAAATATCCATCTCCCCAGGTTTCAGTCTCAGGGATTCTAATAAATGGGTCTGGAGTTTGGGCCTAAATACCAAGAGTTTAAATACTCCTCCTGGTGATTCTAAAGTACAGACAAAGAGAGCTTTTGTGAATGTTTTCTGTTGTTTTCCTCTGAAATCCTTTCAAAGTATTATGAATTAGTAAATATTGACGTATTTCATGCCTCAGAAAAACAGTTTTTCTTAGTTGACTGGGATAGCATATTTGAAGATCATATTTTTCTATCTTTTCACAGCACCTTTTGCTCATCTACGTAGGTTGTAGCCTTTAGCATACTATGTACCATGTTCTTTTTAGCTGTTTGCTTTTTTTTTCTTTACATTAAACTTGTAGCACCTGAAGCTGTACCCTATAGTTTTATGTCTGCAACTCTGGTATCATCTGCAGTGCTTGTTGTTAGAAAGTCCTTTATGAATGTTTTATCCACACTGAATTTTCCATTCTTGTAGTTGAATGTGCATGAAATAATAAATTGTTACCTCTGTAGTGTTATGCTAAAAGAAGACAAACTCATTTTTTCCCTCTCTAACTAGAAAACTAGTCAAGATAATTCAAAGTGCTCCCAATCAAATGTTGAATACATAAGTCATCTTAAAATGCACACTGTAATAAAAAATAATAAGTGAAAAAGTTGAAGTTCTTATATGAACACTATTGGCAGTTGAAAGATGTCGCATGCACCAATTTAAGAAGTCCTGTGAAGTGTTTAGAGACAAATGAAACATAATGAATGTTTTATATTTATCCTTACCAACTTGAAATTGTTTTAATGTTTTGAACATGACATGAATATAGGTGGTTTTCTTCTGAATGATGTTTGAAACACCATGATACATAAAATAAAACACCAGCTTCACTGCAATATTAATACTATTCTTACCAACATATTAAAACCAAAGAAAAGAAAAATGAATTTTTTTTCTTTTACCTATTTTTCTTTATTTCTTTGTTTTTTTTTTGTGAATTAACATTTTAAAAACAATGTTAGGGAAGAACTGACAAATATTGAGTGTTTATAAATTTCTAGATTGAAAGTCACTTTCATCATATATTTACATGATTACGTGACATATTTATTGAACATGTATTATGTTCAAGGTATTATGCTAGATTATCTGACATTTTAAACTTAGGTTAATTCCCACAATAATCCTACAAAGTGTTGTTATGCCTGTTTTTCTGATGAGAAATTGAAGGTTGGAAGCATAAAAACTAAACAAACAAATAATAAAAAACTTGCCTGATATTGTACACCGAGGAAGAGTTTAGAAGTAGGATTTAACTCAAATATGTCTAATTGTGAAATCCAATATTTTTCTATTTCACCACAAATGTAATTCTTAGCATACCTAAGAGTTGCTAAATGTTAGGTCTTTTCCCACTCCCCATCTTCCTCATTCTTAATTTTGCGAGATTCCTTTCATATGGTAAGTGGAATTTGAACTTTCTCTTGCATTGATGGCAAGCTAAAATGCACTTTGGAGAAGACTGTGCGCATGAGAGGCCCCTGACATGGCTCAACCCCACCTCTGAGGCAGCCTTTCTCCTGGCACATGTGCCCGTGACTGATTTTGTGTCACAGCATTGTCACATGTCAGGACAAACAATGAGATTTGTGATGGAGTGACTCAATTGAAATTGAAAACTACAAATTTCTTTCTGTTCTCCTTTATCCTATATTTAAGACAAATAGGAAACAATGTTTTATAACTGATATCTATATGAAGATTTAACAGGTTGATTCCTAATTATGAACTTATATCATCAAACAAAACACAATTTGTGTTTAATTATGATACAATCAAACTTACTTGTGTGACTTTTGATAAAATATTTTTAAAAATAAATGCACAGTATACTAATTATTGTGGATAAAATTCTCCTCATTTGACTTTTCCAGATTGGTGGTTTAGACCCAGGGACTATGTTGCCCCTCGGAGGAAATGGAGCCATGTTTAGAAATACTTCTAGTTGTCACAACTAGAAAGGGCGTGTTGTAAAATGTCCTACAGTGCACAAGACAATTTTCCACAACAAAAATGCTGACAGTCCAAAATGCCAGAGGGGCCAAGGTTGAGACACTAAATGTATTTGCATAATCAAAACCAATGTTATATCTCAAATTGATTGCCAACTTCTTTTAGCTACTGTACATGGTGAGTTAAAGAGAAGAAGGATAAAGTTTTTGGCGTTTACAAGCCCTGAGAGACAGCCGTGACTTAAAATATAGGAGACAAACAGAACTTGGATAAGCATTTTCTTAAATATCAAAAGCAGAGAATTGTACATCAAAAAGAGGTAGCCAAATTCTATCTGGCAGCGGCTAATAGGGAGCCACAAAAGTTTGTTCTTTAGCAAAGAAAGGATCAAGGATGGCCTTTACCAGTCTTCCATGAAATTTTCCTGGAAGATGACTTAATGAAGGAAGAATTCTGACGTACAAATTTATTATTTGATGGCTAGTCAGGGAAAGCCGAAGCCCAGGTACTGACTTCATCTTGAAAAGAACAAAGGTGACTGGTAAAGACAAATCGCCACTGCCCCACACAAAACAACAACGAAAATTAAACTTTTTGAACTTGTAACTTTTGTGACCTGGATATCTAAGTACTTTATATTTGCTTTTATAATCTTCACCTCCTTGTGAAGTGACAGAGGCTTTAACACTCCTTTTTAAGTCAAGAGAGATGTTATCCACAGCAGGTGCTTTCCATTTATGAGAACTTAACATGTTTCCTGCTCTAACAGTTTAAAAAAAAAGACTGGTAGAAAGCAAAATCATTTGCTGCTGCTTACCCCTAGGAGGAAAAAAATCCTGTTCGTTACATTATCTAAAGTAAAACTAACATAAGTAATTTACTTTAAACTGAGACCTTGAAATGTAACCATCTAACCATGTCTCTTTCTTAAGAATACACAGCTAACATTTCTGATACATCAGAAGGTTACAGCTGAAACAACAGCTTTGATTCAGAAGCAGGTATTAAGGTCCTATCCACAAAATTCTCACTCTCAGATCCCTGTTTCTATATTCAACCCCAAATCTTCTATTTTGAAACATGCATCTGTAAGCCAATTTTAGTGGGCTAGAGAAACTGCTTGTGCTTTATGGTCATTTCTTTTAATCTTCTTTTCTTAGTAGTTCATTCAAATAATACATTACCAAAATAAAAGACAATCTAGAATGTGCAACCCAAAAAAGAAAAAAAAATAAATTACCCCAAAGACTCATAACATCAAAGATAAGCACTATAAACCGTTTTGTGCATATTCTTCTGCGATGGGACATATAAAACATTTAAAGTTCTGCCTCATCCAATTTCAGTTAAATATATTGTCA
>CAUYSK010081709.1:0-48583 GCA_963575035.1 Avahi laniger
GTGGCACATGCCTGTAGTCCCAGCTACTTGGGAGGCTGAGGCAGTAGGATCGCTTGAGCCCAGGAGTTTGAGGTTGCTGTGAGCTAGGCTGACGCCACGGCACTCGCCCCAGGCAAGAAAGTGAGACTCTGTCTCAAAAAATAAATAAATAAATAAAGTTTTGGTTTACACCTGGATATAATCTGTAGGTTTGGAATTGCTTTGGAATTTTACAAGGGACGATTTAATTCACAGTCTACGTAGAGGGTCCCTTTGACACTCACAGACTATGTGACTGATTACTCTTTGTTCTTTGAAAGAGTTTAGGTCTGCTCTCTGGAGGATGTTGAAAGGTACTTTTAGAAGCAGTATTTATTTGTTTTATGGTTCTGAGACATATCGAAAAGTGGAATCCAGAATTTGTGGCAAATGTGGGTCTAGTGAGGTTCAAGTATTTACTTCCTTAAAACTTCCTTTGCGAACGCTATTCACAGTTCCTGCGTCGTAGCCACCACGGCCCTTCCTTCAGTGCGACTGCCCAGGGAGCCACTGACACGCTGGGGGGAAGCTGCACCCCTGGGGAGCTCCGGCTCTAGGGAGCCCACAGACCTAGGGCCGGCAGGAGACACCAGACAGTGGACGGAGAAGAATCTGAGTCAGAGAGTGGAAGAGGCGAAGTGTAAAAATTAGGAGTTCTGAGTTTGAGATGGGCTCCGAAGTTTCCAGCTTGTGGCCTCCTTCTCCATCCCCAAATCTATTTTTCTTTTCCTATCCCCCCTTCTCTCAGTCCAGGTGTCTGGGCGTTAGCTTGGCCTTTCCAGGATCATCACATTCGACCGGGCACCGTCCTGTGGATGGATTCTACCTTTTCCACATGGCTCAGGCTAGAGCCACAAGCCTCTAAGGGGCCTTTGTTAGAAACTAGTTAAAAAGCCCCCTGCATGTAAGCGGCTCACGTGTACAGCACTTGCCTAACAAACACCCCCTGGTGAGAAGAGTTGTCTTTTCTTCCTGGCTCAGCCAGGGGCACAGGTGGCATTTGTCCTTCAAGCCCTTCCACCTAGAGCGCAGTGAAAGTTGGGCCAGGATGTGTTGCCGCCCTGCTCGAACCTGTCACCTCCTCTCCGCTGCCCCCACAGCTGCTGCCTGAACTTGGGCCTCAGCTCCTGGGGAGGACTGCCCTAGCGGAGGCCTCGGTCCTGCGCGCTCTCTCCTCTTCCACCCTCCCTAGTGTTCTTCCAGCTGCTTCCAGAATGGTCTGCAAAGTTCCGGGCACTTCCCAGGACCTTCAGAACAAACCCATACTCTTCGTGTGGCACCTAAGCCTCTTGTCCCTGCTGATTTCCACTTCCTCCTCTGCCTTTGCCACCTGAAACCCTCCTTCTCCTGGACCTTCCCTGGCCTCTGCCGGAAAGCCCTGGCTGCCTTCTCCTCCTGGCCTTTCAAGACTTGGCTCAAGCAGTGCCCGACCTAGGAAGTCTTCCCAGGCTGGGGGGCCCTTCCCTGGCTTCCGTCTGCTGGGATTGCAGTCCACACTGGCTACCCACCGGCCCTGGGGGCACTGGTGTCTAGAGCTTACCATAACTTCATTGGCAAATGAAAATTTTTTAATTTATTTTAAAATTAAATGATAAAAACAAACTTTAGGGGTCAAACAAAATGTGTTAATTTTTCTTAACAACAGAAAAATTGGTTTGTAGGACCCATGAAAATCTATTAAACTAGGGCCCAGGAAGGTTAGAACGTGGCCCTGAGCGCCACGGGTTTCCCCTCCCCACAGCAGGGGGTGGACTGCCCCCCTGTGCTCAGTTATATTTAAGCCTTTGCAGCCCCAGCCGGTGCTAGGCACCTGGCCCCTCAGTCAGGGCTTTCTGAACTAGGCGATAAATGAACAAGCAAATGAATGGCCTTGGGCCAGGCTCTTGGCTCTGAGTCCCCATTTCTTCTGGACAGCAAAGTTCCAGCTCCACAGGGCTGCTGAGGGTCAAGCGGTGAGTGGGAAACGCTCCGGAGCGGCGGAGGCTGGAGCCCTTCCTGAGGCTGCGTGCTCAGGCCGCGGGTGAGGAGGGGACGGCCTGAGGTTGTTAGAAATGGCTCCAGGTGGCTTTGATCCTTTTCTTTTGGTAAGAAACAAAATTACTCTCCTTATTCACATACAGCGCTGGAAGGACCTAACCCTAACCCTAACCCTAACCCGAAGTGTCTCACCGTGGCCAGCCCTGAGCATGGGTTCCCTGTGTAATTAGCAACTAAACTGGAATGAAGTACAAGGCCCCTTGTCCCCGGAGGAACAATCTTTCATTTTTGCTTTTTTTCGGGTTGTGTTTTGTTTAACCGTAGCAGTATGTGAAGGCCAGGTCTGTGTCTTATTTTCCCTTTGTGTTCCTGGGCCCGGCACAAGTGAAGGACATAATGAACGAAGGCAGGCCCGCTTCATGGCCCCCTGCGGCACTCCAGCAGCCGCAGGCCCGCTCCCAAGCGGGTGAGAGGAAGCAGCTGCTCCCTGAGAGCAGGGCCGCGGCGAGGGAGCAGAGCTGCGGGACAGTTTACCCAAGGTGATGTCTCCCGCAGGGCATCGTGCGGGCTGAGGAAGACACGCGACATCTCCTTGGCAGAGCCCTCGAGGCACTTAAGAAATCTTAATTCTAGACCCCTCCTTACGAACATTTCGGGGGGCAGGTTTCCTGTATTCCAAATAATGTTTCGCATGGCTCCCGAAGGGCTGGAACTGTTTCCTTCTCACGAGCGGTGCGTGCCTGTTAAGTCACGCACAGTATGGTCTTGTCTGTCCTGTTCACCGCTGTGTGCCCAGCGTCTAAAAGCATGCGGCACACAGCGGGTGGCGGGCGGGCGAATGCGTCTATCAGCGGAAACTGCTGGGTGCCTCCCCAGCGAAGAGAACAAAACCCACTGCTAGATAATAGGGCCCTGGGCGGCCTCCCGCACCCTGTAATTTGGATCTCCAGGAATCGCCTTTGTTGTGGGCAACCAACCACAGGCAAAGCGAGCACCTGCTCCTCCAGCACGTCCTCGCAGAAGGACCCCAGGCTGCGGCGCTCCCGGCTCTTCTCTGGGTCCCTTCTCTCTGCTTCCCGGGAGCTGGGGATCCGGAGGCGCCCCCGGGCCCGCAGCCAGGTCCGCCCAGCGCTTCCCGGTCGTGGCATCACGCGTCCCCAGGTGCCCGACACCCCGCCCGGGGCCAGCATTCCTCGCCTCCGCGGGCCGGGTGCGGGGTCTGCGGTTGTGTCCAGGAACTCATCAGGCACCCCCAGGCCTGCGGGGACAGGAGCCTGAGTCACGGCCGCGCGCGCCCTCTGCTCCCGGCTTCCATCCTGGGGCCACCACCGCCCCGCAGGGTCGGGCCTAGGCGCAGCCGGCTGTGCGCCGGTCTCTGCGCGCCCCCTCTCCTCTCCCGGGCCTGAGTCGCTGCGGCCGCCGCCCCCAGCCCTGGCCGATTTCGTGCAGCCTCGCCCGTCCGCCCCTCCCATGAGAAGCCCTAGCTCTCAGCGGTCCCGGGCGGCTCCCGCGGGAGGGGGCGCGGCCGCCCCCGCGGCTCCACCCTCTCGGCCGGGCCGCAGCCATCTGGGGCCCCTGCCAGTCGCGTCCGCTCTGGGGCCCGCGCGGAGCTCACTCCCCGCCCTGCAAGGGGGGAGGCAGCCCCCGGCAGGGACCCCGGCCTCCCCATCAGGCGCTCCCCTGCCTGCGCCGGTGCTGGGAGCCCGGCGCTGCGATGCCCCGAGGGGGCGGTGGCTGCGAGCGGAGTCTGAGTAGAAGCGCGTCGCAGCGGACGCGGGCGCCCCTTGCCACCTCGGTGACCCTTCGGATGCCGGGACCGGAGCCCCGGAGGCGGCGGTGCAGGCCCGCGAGGGTGGCGAGGTCCGCGCTCCGAGCGTCCGGAGCGGGCGCCGGCTGCCGAGCCTCGGCTGGGCTCGTCGCCTCCCGCCTCTCCCCCCAGCCCCCCGCGAGCTGGCAGTAGGAAATAGAGCGCGGCCCCTTTAAATTTACCCAGGAGCCCTTAAAGGAGCCCCAGGGGCCCCAGACAGGAATCCCCACCCCGGTCCAGCCCGCGCCGCCGAGCAAGCAGCCTGCCGTCCGTGCGGCCGGCCGCCCCGTGCATGCGCCCCGCGCCCCGGGGCCCCGCGCACCGAGCGCCCCGCGCGGGCCGCCGCCGGCTCCGCGGCCCCGCGCCCCGCCGCCCCGGGGCCCCGCTCCGCAGCAGCGCATGGAGCCCGGCGGGGACCACCGGAGCCGGAGCGGCGGCGGCAGGGGCGGCCCCGGGCCAACAGTGGCCTCGGCAAGGGGCAGACGGCTGCCGCCCGCCGTATCGAGCGGCGGCGCGGAGCCCGACGAGGACGAAGGCGGTAAGAGCTGGGGCCGGCGGCCCGGCGGGGGCCCCGGTGTGGGGGAGGGGAGGGCTGCAGCTCGGGGCCCCTCTCTGCCGCCGAACAAAGGGGGGGACGCGGGCAGGGCGGTCGGGGGCGCCACCTGGTGGGCGCGGATCGCGGCTGCAGGGCCAGCGGGGGAGCCCCCCGCCCAGCTCCCGGGGTCGGCCCGGGGGGTTCGGGCGGCTCCCCTACCCCTTAAAGGGCCGAGCGGCAGCCTGCCGCGCCCCGCCTTGGGGGCCAGGCCAGAGGGGCCCCAAGGGGCGAGGCGCCGCGGGGTTCTGGGCTGGTGACCTGCAGCCCCCGTCCTTTGCTCTTTCAGACTCCCAGGTGGTCTCCCTTATCCCTCTGTCTCTTAAAAGTCTGCCCAGACCCTGGGTCCCCTTCGGGTGCTTTTCCGCAGCGGGCTTAGCTCTGCTCGGCTGGGCTCGGAACTCCGGTATTTGAACCGGCTGCCGCGCTCGGCTGTGGCCTTGTTAGAGAGACGTGCACCCTTTTCCTTCCCCACGTTCTCCCTAGGGAAGTGCACAGCTTGCGCCTCGGGGCCCAGCGCCTTTCCCCACCGCGGGCAGTTTTTAGAGGACTGGGTTCGTCCACAAAGGCAGACAACCCCTCCTGCCCGGGCTTTATCTCTTCTCTTCCTCTCTGGAAAAAAAAAAAAAAATTTTTTGTCCCGATTTGTCAGCTGTAGCGGAACCATCCTCGTTCGCTCTGGGAGTCTGTTTCCCTGCCGCAGGGTCAATGCTTTCAGACCCGGGAAGGTTCCCGTCCAGGCTTGGGAGACTCTGCCCTAATCTCTGGGCTCCCCTTCCTTTGACTCCCCTCCCAGAAACTCCCCAGCCCCTTTTGTTTTTAAAGAACCTCAGCTCCTCCCCCTTTTTCAGCTCTTAAAGGGCCAAGCCACCTTAGACTAGCCTGGCTCGGGCGCTGGAAGGATGCTTAGAGACCAGCTAGCTATCCAGCGCCTTTGCAGACAAAGAAGCTCAGGCCCACCGGGCGGACATGACCTATCAGAGGTCACAGAGCAAGTTAACAGTGACGCCAGGACTCGAATCCATATGTATGCTTCTGAAGCAAGTAAATTCTATGGATCTATTTAAAAAACTAAAAACTAAAACAACCCCCCCCCCCAATGGTGACTGGAGCCCTTTCTGATCCTGTCTTTTGTTTCTCTAACCCTGGGATTCTCCACTGGGAGAATGACCAGAACCCACCCATACAGCCTGTGTGCCCAGGAGGAGACCATTTTCTAAATAAAAAAGGGTCAGAACTGCACGGAGGGCAGGGGACTGCTCTGGGTGTCTTTGGCAAAGGAAACGCCACTGGGTTAGTGGGGCCTCTTCAGTGCGGCCCTTCTGATTGCTGGGCAGCAGCCGGCACCTTGCCAGAGCAAAAAATAAATCCCCAGGAAGACTTATTGGGCTCCAGTGGGTGGTGGCCACTCCCTGCTGCAGTGTCATCAGTAGCCACTCTGGTGGCCCTCTTGCCATCCGCTTTCAGGGTCATTGGCTCCCCCAAACTCTGGGGAAGTCCAGGTCTAAGAAACTCCTTTCCCTGGAGGTGTTGACAGCTTTGTCTTGGGGATCCCTCCAGTGGGGGAGCCTACTGACAGTGCTCAGCCCAGCTCAGCTGTTTTAGGAACAGCAGTCTCAGGAGGCTGTGTTTGAGGCATTACCGGAGAAAGGGAGAAGACATTGGGTGCGGCCCCCCTGGCTGGGGCCCCAGGCGGGTGGGTCCTGTGTGCAGCCCTGGATGCAGACAGATGCCCCCTTTGTTCCTCTCGGCCCCTTGCCTGCTCCGCTCTGACTGCTGCTGCTCTCCTGGTTTTATCCCTACAGCTCTCATCCAAAAAGGGCACCTTACAGAGCTGGCTGCCTCTTTGGCTCTCACCTTATTTTTTAAAAAGTCAGAGCTAGTTCACACAGTGCCCTGCATCCTTTTGTTCTTGCACCTCTCTTAAAGGGTCCTTGCTCTTCGTAAAGGGCCAATGTTTTGACTCCCTGCTTCTCCTACATCCCTTTTCCTACCCCTGAACACCCCCACCCCCACCTCCCTTTCTCAGGCTTCAAAATCAAAGCCCTGACTTCTTTCCCTGGAAATCAGAGATTGAAAACTGTCTCCCTTTCCCCTTCTTCAGGGCAAGATCTTCAGCTGGAAGGGGGTACCTTGGGGTCCTGGGGGAGTGCCCCCCTGCCCTCCTCCAGGGCCAGGGGACCAGCATCTTCAGGCAGGAAATACTCAGACCACTGTGAGGCCCGGGCCTCGAGACCTGGAAAGAGCCGCATCCCTGGCCGTGACCACCGGCGCTACTACCACGACCACTGGCGGCTGGAGTACCTGATGGACTTCAACCCTGCGAGGCATGGCATGGTGTGCATGGTGTGCGGCAGCTCCCTGGCCACCCTCAAGCTCAGCACCATCAAGCGGCACATCCGCCAGAAGCACCCCTACTCCCTGCATTGGAGTCCCCGGGAGAAAGAAGTCATCAGCAACAGCTGGGATGCCCACCTGGGGCTGGGGGCCTGTGGAGAGGCTGAGGGCCTGGGGGTCCAGGGGGCTGAGGAGGAGGAGGAGGAGGAAGAAGAGGAGGAGGACGAGGGGGCCAGCCTCCCAGCTTGCCCGCCCAAGGGCCCAGGTAATGCAGGTCATGGAAAGGCAGGGGCCCAGGTGGTCACTGGGGCCCGATGGGAACAGCTTCTCTGCCATCTAGCTGGTCTTCTGGAGCAGGTTACTGCTCCTTCTCTGGGTGGGGTCTGTTCACTGCTCTTATTGTACAATAGTTTGGGAGGACAGTGGGGTGGGGGACCTCCGGTGTCCCTGGCAGCATTGACATTCTGCGGTCTGTGAAGGATCAAGGAGAGTGGAGGTTGGGGGACAGGCCAGGGAAGGCCCAGGAGTGGGGAGGCCAGGCTGGGTCCGCGAAGGCCCGGGAGGGGGCTGGAAAGGTGCAGCTGACAAGTCGGGGCAGGGGCCAGATTCTGGTTCTGGGGGAGGAGTGGCTGGGGTCAGCGTGTGCAGGGGGGTTTAGGGAGCTGCAGGCAAGGAGTGAGGGGAGAGGAAGAGAAGGGCAGAGGTTAGGCCTGTGGCCTCAGAGTCTGAGAACCCAGCAAGGGAGAGGCTTGTGGTGGACCTGGCCGTGGTGGGGGGTCCCTGAGAGGGCCGGCATCTCAGTTCCTTCCCTCCAACCCTTTCAGGCAAAGCCCCGGCTGGTGGGGGCTGCCGGCGCCAGCGGCGAGGGGGCCCAGTGGCACCCCGGGCTCGGCGTCTGCGCCTCTCAGCTTCCCGGAGGGCCGGGGGCAGCAGGGGGCTGGGGGCCCGACGCCTGGAGAGGAGGCTGAAGGAGTCCCTGCAGAACTGGTTCCGGGCCGAGTGTCTCATGGACTATGACCCGCGGGGGAACCGGCTGGTGTGCATGGCCTGTGGGCGGGCACTGCCCAGCCTGCACCTGGACGACATCCGTGCCCACGTGCTGGAGGTGCACCCGAGCTCTCTGGGGCTCAGCGGCCCCCAGCGCAGTGCTCTGCTGCAGGCCTGGGGTGGCCAGCCTGCTGCGCTGTCTGAGCTCACCCATTCCCCGGCAGGTGCGAGGCCCATCCCAGGCTGAGACCCTCTCATGTTAGGGCTGCACAGTGGGGTCTGTGGCCAAAACTGGGAGGCAGGAACTCACCCCTACCCCCTGCACACACACACACACGCACACGCGCCAGGGCCTCTAGCTTGGTGCTGGGGTGAGGAGCAAGGATGGACCCCTCTGCGTGGGTAAGGGCACCCCAGCCAGCGGGCTGAGCCCTTCTCCCTCACCCCTTCCCCAACAGACGATGACCTCATCCCCCAGGACCTGACCAGAAAGAGCCGTGACTCGGCCCCCGCTGCTGGAGCCCCCTCCTCTCAGGATCTCAGCCCCCCAGACGTAAAGGAAGAGGCTGGCTGGGTCCCTGAGAGGCCCGGGCCGGCAGAGGAGGAGGAGGAGGAGGGCGCGGGCGAGAGGGTGGGGGTCCCGGGCGGGTCGCCACGGGGCCGCGACCACCGCCGCCACTACCAGGAGCGTTGGCGGCTGGAGTACCTCATGGAGCTGGACGGCGGCCGGCGCGGCCTGGTGTGCATGGTGTGCGGGGGCTCGCTGGCCTCGCTCAAGATGAGCACCATCAAGCGGCACATCCGCCAGCGCCACCCGGGCTCCACCCGCCTCAGCGGGCCGGTCAAGGCCCTCATCGCCCAGGAGTGGAGCGAGAAGGCCGCCCGCCTGCTGGCCCTGGGGCTGCCCTGCCCTGATTCCCCCCGGGGCCCTGCCGCCCCCAGCACAGCTGCGGCCTCCGAGGAGGGGGGAGGGGACGAGGAGGAGCCAGAGGAGGAGTGGTGGGGTGAGCTGGTGCGGGCCAGAGCAGGTGGAGAGGGAGAGCGGGCAGGGCTCCCAGCCAGGCAGGGAGAGAGGGTTGGGTGCTGCCTGGGTAGAAGGGAGAGTGGGGGTACGGGGCAGAGGGGGCGGGGTCGTGGAGGTGGGACGCGGGTCCCCGCCTGTTTACCCCCACCAGCTCCAGCGCCGCCCTTTGTCCCTTTCAGGCGACGTCCCACTCTCCCCTGGGGCTCCGTTGGAGCGGCCCGCCGAGGAAGAGGAGGATGATGAGGACAGCCAGGAGCCAGGGGGACTCGTGTTGCCGCTGCCGCCGCCGCCGCCTCCCCCACCGCCGCCGCCCCGCAGCCGGGAGCAGCGACGGAACTACCAGCCGCGCTGGCGAGGCGAGTACCTGATGGACTACGACGGCAGCCGGCGCGGCCTGGTGTGCATGGTGTGCGGGGGCGCGCTGGCCACGCTCAAGGTGAGCACCATCAAGCGGCACATCCTGCAGGTGCACCCCTTTTCCATGGACTTCACGCCCGAGGAGCGCCAGACCATCCTGGAGGCCTACGAGGAGGCGGCGCTGCGCTGCTACGGCCACGAGGGCTTCGGGCCGCCCGCCCCGGCCCCGCGCGACGGCGGCGCGGACCTCAAGCCGGGCGCCGTGTGCCGGGCGTAGCGGACTCTCGGGCCGGGCGGGCCGTGCGGAGGCGGCCCGGCCCTCGGCGGGAGCCCTAGCCGGATGCAAGAGCTTCCCGCGGCCCCGCCGCTGCCGCGCCCCCCGCTGGCCGGGCCGGGCGGAGACTGGGTGCCTCTGCTCCGTGCTGCGGAGTCCCCTTGTCGCCCGGGCGCTCCGCGAAGCGCGCTCGCCCCTGGGCCTCGGAGCCCCGGCCCTCCCCACACAGGGCCCCACGTTTTCCGAGAAGCCAAAGCGGCTCCCTCGCGGTAGCACCGAGCGCTCTTCGCCGGGCGGGAATGGGGACGCCGCCAGTCAGTATTAAGGCCGAAGGAGGGGCGTGGGGAAGGCGGGAAGGACGCACCGGCCCTCGCCTTGGCCGGGGGCCCGGTCCTCTGCAGCCCTGCACGCCGGCAGGCTCGGCTCCCGGCTCAGGGCTGCTGGCTCTCCTGCCTAATTGGTATTCTCGGCCTCTCGGAGGCCCGGGCTGCGGACGGGGGCCGGCAGCGGGAGGCGGGGCCGCGGGGCCGCGGGGCCGCGGGGCCGGGTGGGGCGGGCGCCGGGCCGAGCTAGCGCGCCTGGCCCCGCCGCCTCCGCGGGCCGCCGCCACGCCTGCCCGGACGGAGATCGCAGAAAGGAATTAGCACTTTTTTCCTTCGCTCCTCCTGCCCTGAGGGCCTCCGCTTACCCTTACGCTCAGAGTCGGGCGCTCCGGTCCAGCGCCAGGTCTGTCCGAGCCCGGGGCACTGGCGGTCCCGGCCTGGGGCGTCCTATTCCCGCCCCGTCCCCGTCCCCCTTTGTGCGTGGGGGACGTACCACCCGTTCTCAGTCCCCAGGGCCCGGGGCCGGGCCTCGGTCTCCTTTCTCTTCCCCGCGGCAGCGCCAGGCCCTGTGAGGTGGGGAAGGGGCCCCGCGATCTCCCAGGCAGGTCCGAGAGGGATGTGTAGATTCATTCTCCTGTGGAGAACAGCTGGCCCTGAGATCCGGCCCTTTTTTGCTCTTTGTATTTTATTTGGAAACTGTATTTAATGCTTTTATATGAAAAGGGGCGGGGCGGGAAGAGCTGACCCTATTACCCTATGTGCAAATGTCTTATTTATTAAGCGTGTGTCAGAGATAAGCTGTGAGGTGGTGGAGGAAGGACCTAAAGGAAGAAGGAGCGAGGGCGGAGGCTGGGTGGTACGACCCCAGCAGGCCGTGCTAATGTGACTTGGCCGCCCTCTTCTCTGGGCCCCGATATCTTCACAAAGCAAGGCCACTGCAGACACAGTTCCCTCGGTCGAAAATCAGGGTGGGGAGGTCAGTGGGCGGAGGGACTTGAGGGTTGGGTCTGGAAGGGGAGGGACCCTGGCAGCCGGGGCCAGCAGCTGCCTTAGTGGGTGGGAAAGCACAGGGCAAAGCAGGAAGCCCCGTTTCTCATCCCCGCCCCCCAGGCCAGAGCCCAAGGTTCAAGTGCCTCAGGCCCAGTCCCCGTGACTCTTCCTGTTTGGGAGTTGGATTTTATACCACGGATTTTATAGCATTTTTATATAATTCAAGATTGTCAGAGTTGGAAGGGACCCTGGAGATCACTAGTACCACCCCCATCCCCCATAGGTAAAATGAAGCCCAGAAACTGAAATTATCGCACAGCCAGGTGGGAACAGAACAAGAACTAGAACACAAATACCAACTCCCAATTCAGTGTTCTTTGCACTACACCACCTCCCAATCTCTGGTAAGTTATTAAAACTTCTTTCCCGGATAGGCCTGCGAAGGGTTGACATGTGCGGGGCAGTGCAGGCCATCAAGGTGCAGGTGTGCCTCCTGGGGGTGGCAAAGAACTGCACACTTGGTCAGGATGAGCACGCTGGGTTGTGCGGGGCAGCTCTTGGAGTAGGCCTGGGCTGCAAGGTACAGGCAAGAGCCTTCCCTCCCCAGTGAGAACTCCAGAAGTGGGGCTGACTATGCCTGGCCCAGGGCCTCCCCAGCAGGGCACTGTTGGCTTTGCGGTTTTTGTTGTTGTGGCCACCAGGGATTCAGGAAGATCCTGAATGGGTTATCAGTTGATGGAAAAGTGAATGCCAGTGAGTTTGGACCTCCAGAAGTTTTAAGACAGTATTAAAAGCTTGAAAGCAGGGATTTTGGGTGCCACCATGCTGGGTACTGCCATTTATTACTTTCCTTCATGCATATTGTTTTCAGATCCAGAATGAGTATTCTTTTTCTACTCTGCCCGCTCAAAAACAGTAGGCAAATTGGGGTGGCCAATTTTAATCACCCAAGCCCACTGCCGAAATTCAGGTAAGCCAGGGCAGAGAGCAGGTTAGGAATGGTTTTTCCCCATCTGTAGGCAAGGAGAGGCCTTAGGAGGACAGAGTGGATGTCTTCACTGAGACAGCCAAGCACATCAGTGGTTCTCAAAAGTGTGGCCCCCAGACCAGCAGCAGCACCTTAGGAATGTGCTAGAAATGTAAATTCTTGGGCCCCACCAGCCATCAGAAACTTGGGTGGGACCCAGCCATCCAGTCTGATAAGTGCTCCAATAACCCTGATGCAGCTGAAGTTCTGAGCACCAGTGATCTGGGAAGTGCTGCTGTAGCGTTTCTTTGACTGAAGCTATGGCCTCACAGGTTAGAGGTCGGAGGTTAGGTGGTCCTCATCCCTAGGTGTGCCTCCTCGCTTTGCGATTCTGACATGAACAGGTGAAGTTTCTTCATGAATTTTTTTTTTTTGTTAATGGTATGCTTGCTATTATGGCCAATATGTAAATGTTACTCTAAATACATATTTATATACCATGTTACTTAGCGACATTATTCGAACATTTGTATGCGTATTTGTGAAGTTTGCATCAGTCATTTAAAGAATATTTCAGCCTAAGAGGTATGTTGAATAAAATTTTAAAAGCCAGCTTAAGAGTCACAGCAGCCTTAGTTTAAGGGAAGAGCTAATCAGAGATGACTGCTTGAGTTCTTTCAGCAAAGACCTGATGTCTTTGGTCCCCATTTTCCATGGTGACTGACTCCCAATTTAAGTGCATCGTGGCTGTGTGTGATTTACAGGCTGCTTCATGATGCAGGCAGGAACAGTCCCAGGCTGGTGTGACCCTTCCACTCCTCATCTTTCTCCTGAGGTCACCTCTTAGAGGGTCTTATTTTCTTTCAGAAATCAAATGCACAGCTGCGCTCTACTATAGAAATTGTACAATCTTGGGAATCCCTACCAGTATCAACTATTAGTTGCTTTTTAAAGTCCCCAAAGTGAAGTGAGGATGAGGGGAGTGGAAGCCTTGTTTGGACCTTACTTTACCCAAACTGTGTATAAAGAATAAAGTTAGCAGAATGACACCACAGTTGCCATGTTCTTTTTTTTATTAATACCACATCGACTTGCAGTTTTACAGGAACCAAGATTAAAGCTCCTTAGGTGCTACTGTATTTTATGTTGCACGCACAGACACGCACACAGTTTCATTAGTAATTGTTTCACCTATAGGTTTTTCTTAAAAACAAAACAAAAAAAACCTCCTGCCTGCGTGGCACAAAGATCTCTTCAATTATTTAAACACAGCAGCAACAAAAGAAAAGAGCTAGACGTGGAGGCTTCCAGTGCAGAAAGAGGTCCTTTGGAGGGGAAGCCCAAAAAGACGATCAGTGCATTGACTTCCTGGGAGAGCAAAGGATGACACTGGAGAATGCGTTTCCTACTACAACAGTAAATCAGTTAAAAAATATTCAAAAGGAAAGGGGACTAAGAAAATAAAATAGAGTAAGGCAAGGGTACCTTTTACCCATCCAAATGCCTAAGTAATTTTCCAAAAAAAAAAAAAAAAAAAAGCAAGTGGAAAGCAAATTCCTCCCACTACTTTCTACAGCTACAGTACTTTGGGCCCTTATTTAAACTCACCAGTGCATGTCCCTCTGGATGATCATGGCCGGGTTACACCTGAATGAGCGCACAAATGACTTTTCTTTCAAGTCTGCTACATTTTCATGTTGAAGGGGAGGAAGAAACTTAACCTCAAGTGGAATCAAAGCTTCCCAATTACCCTCCACCTGATGTCAGTGTGAGTTGTTCTCTTGCCTTTTAATTGTACACAGAGCCCATCACAATCTGGCCCTGCCTGGTCACCCTCACCTAAAACTTCTTGGAAAACACTCTCCAAAGGAGCACCCTGGACCATGCCAGATGTACCTGCAGGACAGTTTATGGGACTGAAAATGAAATAAGCTTCAAAACAACACACACCCATAAGCTAGCCTCAAAGCAGTTAAAACTGCGAAAGAACCACAAAATACACTTTCCTACACTAATTTGTGGTCTTTTAACCACAGACACAATCTCTCAAGCCAGACTGGCTTTGGTCCTTAGGCTAAAATGATGAACACAGGCTAAAGATGCAGAATGTGAAAAAGGAAGCTGTAGGGAAAAGATCAAGATAAAGGCCTTTTATGTTTCTGTACTTCACCTCTTGAAAATGCTCCCCCACAGACTGAGATAGGATTACAATAACTCAATAACTGAGGAGCCCACATGCAGATTATTTTTTTCTCTAACAAGTTTACAGCAGTGTACAGCAGTTACAGACATTTATTTCATAATAAGAAAAGTACAACCATATTTATTAAACTCGAGGGGAGGTGGACAGAAGAGAGGGAGGAAAGCACGTTCGGGAATGAGTCCTCAAACTAATCCTCAGAACTGGTATCCAAGAGAACAGACACAGAAACCACTTTCCCAAATGGCGGAGCTTTCCTTCCCTAGGTGGAGTAAGGGCCACCGCAGTGCTCCTGGAACTCCCGCTCCCACCCCACTTCTGTTTCAATTCTTTTTTAATCAGATGGCATTCTGGGAATCAGGAATTACCACTGCCACCTCTAAGTTCCTCACAGAGTTGAAAGTTATATCATTAAGTAAAGAAGAGGAATATTAGGAGTAGCTGCTCACATTGTGGGGCAGGAAGATGGGATCCAAGGGCTGCAAAAAACCCAAGGAGAGAAACACACTCCTGTCCCCAAATAATTTCTTCATAAGTTAATCATTATTTTTTAACTTTAAAAACAAGGGCAAAACTACAATGGGAAACTGAGTAAGACTAGTCCTGAAAGTTCGACAGAAGGACCTAAGAGATGGTGTTCTATCTTTTATTTTCTCTTTTACCTCCAATCTTTCCCTTTTCAAGCTATAGGTAAAAGCTCCACCACTATTAAGGTATTGACTTATCCTATGAATTTGATTCTTTCTTTATTATTTTGGGTTCTAGGTTTTTTTTAAGTCCAACAATTCCTGTGCTTGATACTGAGGGTTAAGGGAAAGGAGGGGAGAAAACACCAAATTAAAAAAAAAAAGCTTGGAATGCAGGCTCAAGCTGACACTGAGCATGTTCCTTCATAGTACAAGTAACAACGTTATAACTATTAAATGGTGTTTTAGTAACTGTTGCATTTCTGGTTTCCAGATGCTTATTCTGCCTTTTTTTTGGCGATTCCAGGGAGTTTTGCTTGGATCCTATTGAGGAAAGGAAAAAAAAATGAATATGAAAACATAAGCATTTGCTCAAGGTTTTTATTTTAACAGTGATGCTATTTAATAGAAGCCATTGCTTAAGCAATGTGAAAACATTCTCCGTTTTCACAGGGATGGATAAAAAGAAGCAGGGGCCAAGTCTAGCCTGGGATGAGCCTGCAGGATCCACAAAGACCCCCACCCCTTTCCCCGCCCCTCCACCGTGCCTGCCATCTTTCACTGCCGAAACCTCCTGTGTCCTCCACTGGGGTTCCAGAGAAGAACGAGGTGTCTGGGCGTGATGCTTGCTGACTGTGCTCTACGAACCTGCAGTGCAAAAGCCCTTTGCTCTGGCTCTGAGAGGTGCAGATCAAGGAATCCCAGGCCACCCACTAGTGTCACAAAAGGAACCAGAAGTGTCAAGGAAACATGTTAAAAGGACATGGGTCATCAGTTCCTGGTTCTCATGACCACAGAAGCTAGCAAGAGTTTCTAGTCCTTCACAGGACATTAAAGCTGCCCTTTATTGTGGCAAAGGTGTTCTGAAATCATTAAGGCTACCTGTCACTATGGTCGTTCATTCCCCTAAGTGACTGACAAGGCTATCCTCCACAGTGTCACGTCCCACAGCAGGTGACGACATCAGCTAACACTGGCAATCAAGACATCAGGTCTGAAGCTGAGCTACAACCATCTTTCACCAATCAGGAGTAAACAACAACCATATACATATTTCTGCTAGCTGTCCCCCTGGTTTTAGCACTAATGTATACCTGAAAAAGCAAAAAAAGCAGGTGAAGACCCTGGCATCAAGCCAGACCTGTCTGGATATTTATATTCAGAGTTTCCTCTTATTTTTATTTTATTTATTTCTTTTTCTGTAAAGAGGGGATCTTGCTATGCTGCCCAGGCTGGTCTCAAACTTCTGGCCTCAAGTGATCCTCCCACCTCAGCCTCCCAAAGTGCTGGGATTACAAGTGGGTTACTTGGTTAAGGCCACTGCACCTGGCCTTAACCAAGGTTATTATCGGGGTAAAAATTACTTTCTTTGGCATCAGCATTTTATGCAGGGGATTAAAGATAATTGGGGAAAAAAAGCACACATCATGATGAAATGTGGTCCCTAAATGTACTTACTTTTCAACAATTGACTTGGTCTGATCCCGGGCAATGCCAACATAGTGATCAATCTGGGTCTTTAATGAAAGAAAGTAGACTCAGTTGTGGCAACACAAAGATTAACAATTTTCCTTTGTCTAGTTTAATCATTTTTTAAAAAAACATTATTGACTAGTCTAGAAAATGAAAATAATGCCCAGTTTTTTAAAGTATTTCAAAAACTTCTGATTTTAGACTTCAAATAATGCTATAAACGTCCCCCACTTTGTTAAAGAAAAAATCACGTATCTTTTGCAGAAGTCAGTCTTACTTGGTAGGTATTTCCCTTAGAGATACTGCAGTACAGTGTTTTCTCGATACTAGAAATGGTGTCTAATCTGTATTCTGTAGTCATAAATATGTTATGGCCCGTGGGTCAGACTAATCATTTAATACCAAAAATCCAAAAAGTCTGTTGATGGGTGACAATCCATAAAGAATAACCCCACAGCACCCAGTACACTTGGTACACATCATCCCACAGTGCAAACCGCTGTTCACACCAATGCATTTCCTTACTAACCAATTTAAGTTTCTTTTTAGACAGCTTTTATTCATTTAAGCATTTTTCCAACTTACTATTTTTGAATAGATAATGCATCCACGTGATAAAAACTCAAAAGACACACAAGGTATGAAAAAAGTAAGCGTCTTTCTGACTAATCTCTGTCCTGAATTCTAGTTTCTCTCCTTGGAGGAAATCATTGTTACCAGTTTCTTACAAGCACTTAACTTACAAAATTAGATTGGTTATTAAAAGATTACTCTGAACTTTCAAAGTCTCAAAGATGAACTAAAACTAGGCATACATCAACTGGTACATTTGATTCAGAACAGACGAATGCTCACCTTGTACTTCTCATAAACAATTGGGACACTGAAAATGAGCAGCTCAGCTGTAAGACAGAATCGTGGGACATGGCGAGCGTAAATGTGAGATGGCACAGTCTCAAGACTCAAAGCAATTCCTATACTTTTCCTCATCAAATACACAGAAAACAGATCTTCCTCAAAATGAGAAATCCTGGCTAGAGCTCCCAATTAAGGACAGTTAGATAAAGAGAGCTAATTTAGGGTTGTGTAGAAAACAAACAAAAAAAACCCCGTCTCCAGGTATATAAGCTACCTTCTTTGCACCACAGATAGCAATTTCCAAATTACAAAAATAGTTTCTATGAGTAAGATCCCCGTATTTAAACCAAACCTAGACAACTCTTCATTACTTCCAGCTGTTTTGATGTTTCTTTATAACAGGAATCATTAATAAACCTGTGACCACAAACACAGGTTCCTGCAGTATCTACTTCAGGGTCTCTGTGGATATTACAGGTTGGACCTTGCAGAACGAGTGGGACTATGCTGGGTGTACTTCTCACTCTTATTCTTGCAAATAACTTCAAAGAGCACAGAGACATTTTCCCTGTCATCTTACCAAGAATCAGAAGGGTGATTCCATTAAAAACGGCACCAACATAGGTCATGAGCCACATGAAGACAGCCAGCTGTAGAGGCCAAGATTAGAAGGTGAAGCAGAAACAACCATAAGGCAAAAGTCAGGATAATTGACGCTATTCTCCTACAGCTAATTAAGTCTGCAATTTTTAGTGATGTCTGGGCATAGATAATTTCAAAATGAAGGTTCCCTCACTTGTGCTATATATTTCAGAGCATGTGAGAGAATTCTGTAGCTCTTTTATGTCCCAAGACAGACTAACTGCATACTGCTGACAATTGTATTACTACCACTGACCCAATGTTGGTTCCCTAGCAGGGGGTAAGACCTTGTTGAGGCAGTCTTGCTCTGTTGAGTGCAGTGGTGTGATTATAGCTCACTGCAACCTCCAACTCCTGCGCTCAAGTGATCCTCCTGCCTCAGCCTCCTGAGTAGCTGGGACTATAGGGGCACCACCACGCCCAGCTAATTTTTCTCTTTTTAGTAGAGACGAGGTCTCGCTCTTGCTCAGGCTGGTCTTGAACTCCTGGTCTCCAGTGATCCTCCCGCCTCAGACTCCCAGAGTGCTAGGATTACAGATATGAACCATCATGCCCAGCCCCATTTTTATAGATTGAATGGGACAAACATGTTCATTTTGACTGATAAAAACCTATATACTGTTTTTCCTCTGAATTATAACCCACTCCCTGGTTTTTCTCAGCCTCATCACCAAAAGCTGTAGAAGCTACTAACCTTCAAGGAGTCAACCAGATCTTCCACCAGAAACAGACGAATAATGAGTTTCAGGGCCCTGTTGATGTGCACCATGGCAGCGTTCACGTAATTATGGAAAGCTTCCGAGGACAGAGTAATGTCTACATCCAGGTAGGCTCTTCCAGAAGAAGAAACAACAGTCATATATTTGACATGGAAGGAAAAGATTTTCTGTTAGCACAGCAATTCTTTGGAGTGTGACACTGGCCCCCAGGGTGCATTTTAGAAATCTGTACGAGCAATTTTTACTGTCACAGGGTGGAGGGGACACCACTGTCATTTAGTGAGCAGAGGCAAAGATGCCAGATGTCTGTAAAGTGTGGGACAGTCATGCAACAATAAAGAATTATCCGGTGTTCTGCATAACTTTTATTGCCTCATTGGATATTCATGAAGGTAAACCTATTTATAATCAAGAGCCCAGAACATATAAAAACAAGGTATTTTCCCACAGTTCTAACACATCCTGAATTTTCTAGAACTTTATTTTGTTTATGCTAAAACTTCACTTTTTTTTTTTTAACCATTTTAGAAAACCGTATTTGTACTGGTGATTATACAGGTAGTGCAAGTATCTGACTACTTCATTATGTTTTTTGGTGTAGCCAGGTCCAATTAAATAGTGACTGAAATACGTGTTACTTTATTATAAATGGCTTTCTATTTTATCATACCTTTATATTACAATTATGATCTTTTAATTTTTTTTTTTTGTTTTTTTAGAGATAAGGTCTTACTATGTTGACCAGGCTAAGTGTAATGGTTATTCACAGGCATGATTACAGTTCACTGCAGCCTCAAACTCCTGACCTCAAGTGATCCTCCTGCCTCAGACTCCTGAGTAGCTGGAATTATAGGCATGTGCCACCAGCTCCATGACCTATTATCCTGGTAGGTGCCGGGATATCAGGAAAGGTAAGATCACTTTTGCCTTCAGGGGCCTATGGTTTTGTGGGGAAAACAGAAGAGTAACAGACATATCTTTTCTTTCTACTTAAGACAATATTTACTATCAAATATAAAAGTCATAAAATTTCGATGTTATAATTAGTACAACTTTATAAAACACATTTTATAAATCCCCAATAGGTCATGCAAAAGAGGGAAAAAACTCGTTAAGACATCTGAGCTTGGGGCAAAACAGCAAATTTATTCACTCATTCATTCAACTATTGATTTGTTAAAACAAATTTGCAGTAAAATTTTTAAAATGCTACATATAATTTAAGTCATTCCTTTTACTTTCACCAAGAGAACATACAAGGGGCAGAGCTGCAGCCAGAAACCTGTGCTGTTAAGTCCTGAGAGGTCACAGTGGAGTCTCTTTCTCTATGAGAAAAGAGCTTTCAAAAACTATTATTTGCTAATGTTAAAGTAAAAACGATTTATGGGCTAAGAATTTCAGAGAAAGTGTGAAGAAAATATTAATATTTATTAAAGTTACAGCAAAATCAGAAAAGCTAGAAACTGGATCCTAAAAATATATGACCCACTGACTTTCCTGTGGTATTAAGAAGGAAATCAGTAATGAAACCAAGAGTAAACACACTAAGTTCTGATACCGCCAAGAGCACAGCCTCAACACCACGCTTTCAAAGTCATTTCAAGACTGAACTACTGGCTGGGCGTGGTGGCTCACGCCTGTAATCCTAGCACTCTGGCAGGCCAAGGCGGGAGGACTGCTCGAGGTCAGGAGTTCAAGACCAGCTTGAGCAAGAAGAGTGAGACCCCCATTTCTACTAAAAATAGAAAAAATTAGCCAGCCATGTTGGTGTGCACCTGTAGTCCCAGCTACTCTGGAGGCTTAGGCAGGAGGATTGCTTGAGCCCAGGAGTTGTAGGTTGCTGTGAGCTTGGCTGATGCCACAGCACTAGCCTGGGCAACAGAGTGAGACTCTGTCTCAAAAAAAAAAAAAAAAAAAGACTGAACTATATATATGGAGGCTTGAACGAGTACTCGGGATCCCATCTAACTGAGTGCTGTTCTCAGTGCTCTGCTTTCCCTATCCTGATCAGGAGTTTAGTGCCTTCTTTGGTCTTGAAATGTGAGTCTCTAGCTTGTCAAAAAGTTCTTGGCTCCTAACCTGGACACTTCCTAAGGTGATCTCAAGGTCTCTATCTGATGGTTCATGCCACCAACCAGCTGTATTAGGCCCGATAATTCTTGATTTGTAGACCTGACCAGCCTCAGTGAACCTCTCCACTGAAATGCAGAATGTTGTTTGTGAAACTTCAACTCACTTGAATGGATGGCCTTCTTCTGACTTCTGTACAGCTTGGATGACAGATTTGTAGACCCTGAAGCTGATAGTGACCGAGAGAAGAGCCAGGATGAGGTAAGAAACCACACTGATGACACTGAAAGCTGCCAGGGAAAGCAGCATGATCAGTGTGGTGCCAAAGACAAATCCAGTCTTCTTCACATCTCGCCAGAAAATCAGATCATGCACTGTGAAAAGAAAAGGGAATATAAAGTATAAGAACACCCACAAGCCACAAGGCCAGGACTGCTCTCTGGTTTTGTCTTGCAGACCTGTGGAGCATCACACTAGCACACAAATACAGGTAACACTCTACATTAAGACAATCTTTTCTTTTTTTTTTTTAAGAGATGGGATCTTGCTACATTTCCCAGGCTGGCCTCAAACTCCTAGGCTCAAGTAATCCTACCTCAGTCTCCTGAGTAGCTGGGACTACAGGTGCACTCCACTATGCCTAATTCTAAAAGCTCTAAGAGAATCTTATAAATGAAAATCAAATTGTCAGGTGTGATGATTCATGCTATAAAAGGATCCTCTGCTATATTGATTAGGTTTCAGGATAGGTTTATATAAATTTATGAGCTTATTTCGGCTACAATGTCATTTACCCTAAATGTTTTGGCAGAAAAAAATGATAAAGCAAATATGGCAAAATCTTGCTAACTGTTGACAAAATTAAGCAAACCATACCTAGAAACTAGTTGGGTCAACAGACTGTAAAACCAAAGCTAACTTGACATGCCCAAAATTGGGGGCAAGTAAAAACAGACCAACCTCTGTTAGTGCTAGTTACAATGAAACACCACTCTCTACATTAATCCGAAAAGAACTCAGAAGGGATTATGTATAGTGGACCATATTAATTGTCCAAACTGCAATACTTTTAAAAATGGAGTGGGGCTCTATTAATAATTATGCCAGGAAACAAAACAGGTATAAACCAGGACCATCCTAGGTAACTGGGTCTTATGGTTGGGGACATCCATGCTGGGAAAATCTAAGTTCTTCCACTTAAAGACACCTCCAAACTCCTAATGACAGCTGCTGGCAAGTACCTCCAATCTAGCAATGATAACTACTTTTTGCATTGCAATCTGTGAAGACCGAAACACTAACAGTTCCATTGGGACTATCCTCCCAGCCTCTTTATTTACAAAGAACAAGGGCTTTGAAGTTGGAGAGACATGAGTTTGAGTCCTGGTAATTGCTAAACATATTACTTTAACCTTTCCAAGCCTCTATTTCCTCATCTGGAAAACAAAGAAAATGGCATCTACTTCGTAGAGTTTTTATTTGGAATATAAAAAGCTAACACACGGAGAATACTTAGCATTGAAAATGACACATAGTAAATACTCAAATTTCAACTATAATCCAAATAAGGTTAACGCAGAAGACTGTGTTTTGGGATAAAATGAACCTGAATCTGACTCAAGTTGACCTGATGGCACCCTCTTCTTCCCTATATTTAGCTATAAAATTCTCTTCTGAAACCACTTCTCTGAAGCCTAACCTTGCTAGAGCCAAAGGAACTTAACTTGAAACCAAGAAAACACTAAAAATATGCTGATTGTATAGAAGAAATAATCACTGGTTCAGAGAGATTCCAGCTAAGGGATGTGACACAGTAGGAGAAAGAGGAAGCGTTATGACTCCTCATAGGAAGCCGGAGTCCCAGGCGGTGATGCTGAGAGAAAGAGCGGGCAGGCAGCGCAGGCTCACCTGATTCAACTGAGACTGAACAGGAGAGCTGAACTACTTCAGAGAGTGAATGCCAAGCAGAATTCCTACAGTCAGAGTTCCTGTGGACCAGAGCAGTTTCAGCATAGAATGCTTGGACGGCCAACATCACCAGGAGGGGAACAAACTGATACCGTATGCCTCTGGAGGTAATGCACTGAGGAGACACCATCGCTTCTGTGGCATTCCTGCCCAGATCACATGACAAAACACCAGACAAACCTAGATTGAGAAATGTTCTACAAAAAACCAGCCTGTGCTCTTCAAAAATATCAGCGGTGTGAAAGACAAAGAAAGGCTGAAGAACTTAATTCTAAGATTAAAGGAGAGTGAGGAGACATCACAATGCATAAAGGCAAACTGTGATCCTAGACTGGACTCTGGATAAGGGGATAAAATAGCTAGTTTTTTGTTAATCAACAGTTTTTGTTGATTATGTAAAACAAACCAACAAAAATGTTTTTTGTTCAAAGGAAACACACTCCTAAGTAGAGGTAAAGAGGCAGAATGTTTGCAACCAACTCTCAAATGGTTCAGGAAAAAACATGTATCTACCCAGACGGGGAGGGAGTGATAAAGCACACGTGACCAAATATTAACAACTGCTGAACTACAGCGAAGATTATATGGGAGTTTTTTGTATTATGCTTGCGATTCTTCTATGTATTCAAAATATTTGAAAGAGACACAGAGAGAAAAAGAAAGAAAAGCTTAGAGGACAAGACTGGCGTCCAGAGAGAAGAGGACCTTGATGCATGTAAAGAAGGAAAAAGGAATGATAAAGACAGGCAGCTAAATGGCGATTAGAAATTCTACCTTTGTGCAGCTTAGAAGTCACCCTGGCCTCAAGAACATCACTGCCATCTGCTGGAAAACTGTTGTAAGAAACATTTAAATCTACAGTGATAACAAATGTGAATGCTGCCCCCTTGATGTGTGCAATCTAATCCAATCTGCAAAACAGTATACAAGGCCCTGGGCTCAGACTCAAAATACATGGCAGAATCATGGTCTAGGCCAGAAGGGAGGGGATACTGACTAAAAGGGGCAACAGAGGGACAGCTCGGAAAAGCTGGTTCAGTACATGGAACCTCTGGAATGCTCTTCCCCCACAACTTGCCATGGCTCGCTCCCTTCCATCGTTCTGGTCTTGGTTCGGGGCTGTCTGCTCAGGGACTGCCCACCCTATCTAATATCCCCTCCTGTCACCACCACTATCCACCCCCTTATCTGGCTTTGCTTTTCTTCAGAGCACTTACCACTTTATTTGTAGCAGGCTCTTCGTATCTGTTGTTGAGAGCTTGAACATGGGCCAAACTAATGAGCAAAACACAGCAAAACTACAATTTCTGTTTGTTTCCTGATAATGCCCCTCAGACTAGCCAAGACTCTGCACATGACTCTATCAGTACAGGAGACTAAGGATTCTGAATACAGAACACCAAAGAAAGGAACCTGGCATGGTCTTTGGAAACTTTTTCCTCTCTGATCCCTTGGGAACGTCAGGAGGATGGAAAAATATGAGGAAAAATTGAGAAATGAAGCAGTTGCCAAAAGTTTAAAATGTGAAGCCACTAGACTTAGAGTAGCTTTAGTGTTCATTTCATAACCAGGACACCAATAAGAGGGTACAATGGTTTGCTTCCATGAAATTTTCTTTTTGTTCGTTCTCTTCTACTTGCATTCATCTGTTTCTGCTACCTCAGCACAGCTGTGCACTACATAACCACATTTCGGTCAACAAAGACTCATATACGACGGGGGTCCCCTATGATTATATTTCCGTATTTTTACTGTACCTTTTTTACATTTAGATACACAAATACTTACTACTGTGTTACAACAGCCTGCAGTATTGAGTTCAGCAACATGCTGTACAGGTCTGTAGCCTCGGAGCAATAGGCTGTACCATATGGCATAGATGTGTAGTAGGCTACATCGTCTAGGTTTATGTAAGTACACTCGATGGGTGTTCAGTTCACACAACAAAATCGGCTAAGAACACTTTCTCAGAACGTATCCCCACTGTTAAGCGATGCGTGACTGTATTTTTTAAACCAGGAAATTCCTTATTTTTAAGTGTGCCCTCTTTCCTTCCTTTCCCGCCCTTCTCTTGCTTCGTAAGTTTTGTTTTTTTTTTTTTTGAGACAGAGTCTCACTGTGTTGCCTGGGCTAGAGTGCCGTGGCGTCATCCTAGCTCACAGCAACCTCAAACTCCTGAGCTCAGGCGATCCTCCTGCCTCAGCCTCCCGAGTAGCTGGGACTATAGGCATGCGCCACCATGCCCGGCTAACTTTTTCTATATATTTTTAGTTGTCCAATTAATTTCTTTCTAATTATAGTAGAGACGGGGTCTCACTCTTGCTCAGGCTGGTTTTGAACTCCTGAGCTCAAACAATTCGCCCGCCTCGGCCTCCCAGAGAGCTAGGATTACAGGCGTGAGCCACTGCCCTGGTCTGCTGCTTAAGTTTTATTAAGTGCCTGTCATGTGCCAGGGAAGTGCTACACTGGGAATCCAACACAACTGTGAATAAGGCAAACAAGATCCTTACTTACATTCCAGTGGGGAAGAAAGGCAATAAATAATAAAATAAGAGTCATCTGTAACACAGGCCCTTAAAAACGTAAACTCTTTGTGCTATGGTAAGAATGATTTGTGTGCACACATACACTACTTTAGACAGGTAGGTAGGTGGTCAGGAGAAGCGTCTCTGAGAAGTTGATACGAAAGGTGAGATATGACGGATGAGAAGGAGCTGGCCACACAAAATGCCAAGGGAAAAGTAGTCTAGGGGACACACATACAATAACTCTTGGGGCCGGGTGGGGGCGGAGATTGGCACTGCTTAGGAAAGGTCAGAAGGCCAGTGGGGATGGTATGCAGCGAGTGCAGGGGAGAGTGCACGAGAAAAGGTGGGAGATGCTGGGTAGGGCTGGATCACGGAGCACTTTCACAGAGCAATGAGGTAAGGAGCTTGAATTTCACCTCAGGTGCAATGGGGAGTCGCTAAAGAGTGTCAAGCAAGGGAGTAGCATGATGTATTGTTTTTTTAAAAAGAATAATACTTTTACTGCTGTATAGAAAATAGATTGGGATGGGGCAAGAGTGCAGGCAGGGAGACCCTCATAGGAAGCTAACATGGAGGTTCCAGTGAGAGATGATGGTCATTCAGATTAGGCTGGGGAAGTCAGGATAGAGCAGAATGGGCAGATCTGAGCTATATTTTGGAAGTAGAATAGGCAGAACTTGGTGATTAACTGGATGTGGGAGGTGACAGAGGAGAAGCATAAATGACACCTAAGTTCGGGGCCTGAGCAAACTGATGGATGTGGTACCAAGTACTGAAATGAGGAAGAATGGAGTGCAGAGCGTGTTAACTTTGAGATGCCTAAGGACATCCATTATTAAAGAAGATGGTTAGATCCACCAGTATGGAGCACGCAGGACAAGTCTGAGCTTGAGATAAATGTTTGGAAGTCACTGGCATACAAATAATATTTAAAAATGATGGAAATGGATGAAGTTACTGGTACTGAAAGAGAATTCTGAGGGACTCTACCATCCAGCAGTTGAGTAAAAGGAAAGTGAGAGAGATGTACAGGGAGATGGGATGACCAGGAGAGTGTGGTATCACAGAGAGGAGTGCTCTGAGGAGGAGGAGGTAGAAAACTGGCTCATTCTGCTGAGGTTGAGTAGGAAAAAAAGTGACCCTGGACTTGGCAATATGGAGATATTAATAGTTGGTGACCTGATCAAGACTGTTTTAAGACACAGAGAGAGACTGAAGATGGGGCAGAAGCAGAGAAGTCCAGAAGGGAGGAATGGAGACCCAGGGCCAGGTGGAAGGGCTGACCCTTGTAACACAGAGTAACATAGAGAAGAGGATAAGGAAAGATAGACCCATTCATAGATCTGAAGGTTGGAGAAGGGGGGATTTCTTTCTGAATGCTTCTATTTTCTCAACAAAAAGTAGCCAAGGCCATCCACTGGGATGGGACAAGAGGATAAAGGTTTACAGAGAGAAAAAGATGTGAAATGGTTGTTTCAGAAAGTGAGAAAGCACCCCAAAACTCTTAGAAGAAAATACGGGTGCAAATCTTCATGACCTTCATGGTCAGGTAATGGTTTCCTAGTTATGACACCAAAAACACAAATGACAAAAGAAAAAAACAGATAAATTGGACAACATCAAAATTAAAAACCTTTGTGCTGTAAATGATACCGTAAAGAGACAAGAAAATGTACAGAATGAGAGAACATATTTGCAAATTATATGATATAGTACTCGTCTCCAGATTACATAATATATAAAGAATTATAACTCAGTAATAAAAAGAAAAATAACTCAACTGAAAAATGAACAAAGTATCTGAATAGACATCTTTCCAAAGAAGATGGCCAATAAGGACATGAAAAGTTGCTCAATATCATTAGTCACCAGAGAAATGCAAATCAAAACCACAGTGAACCCTCAGAATGGCTTCAGTTAAAAAAAACCAACCAATATTGGCAAGGATGTGGAGAAATTAGAACTGTCATACCTTCTTAGGGGGAATGTAAAAGAACACAGCTGCCTTGGAAATCAATTTGGTGTTCCTCAGAAAGTTAAACACAGAGTTATGACATGATCCAGCAATTCCACTCTTTATACCCAAGAAAAAGAAAACATACAACACAAGAACTTGTGTACCCTAATGTTCACAGAAGCATTATTCGTAACACCCAGAAAGTGAAAATAATCCAAAAGTCCACCAACTGATGAAAGGACAAATGAAATGTAGCATATCCACACAATCTTATTTAGCAATAAAAAGGAATGAAGTTCTGATGCTACCTGCTACAACATAGATCAATCTTCAAAATATTAGGCTAAGGAGCCAATCATAAAGACCCCAAATGTATGATTCCATTTATATAAAATGTCCAGAATAAGCAAATCCACAGAGACAGAAAGATTAGTGGTTATTTGGGGCTGGGGTGCTGGTGGTAGAGGAGAATGGGGAATGACTGGTAATGGATATGGGGTTTCTTTTTTGGGGGGGGCAGTAACTAAATCTAAAATTACATAGTGGTGGTGGCTACACAACCCTGTACTCACAACTATACTAAAAAACATTGAGCTATATACACTTTAAATGAATGAACTGTATAGCATGTGAACTTATATCTCAATAAAGCTGTTAGAAAGGGAGACATAACCAAATCCACAATTATTGTAAGATTTCAACACCATTCACTCAATAACTGGTAGAACAAGTAGACAGAAAATCAATAAGGACATAGAAGACTTGAACATTATCAACCAATGTGATCTTTTTGACATTTATGAAATAGTCAACAACAGATTTTATACATTCAAATACATGTGAAACATTTACCAAGATAAATCAAATCCTGAGCCATGAAACAGCCCCGATAAACTTAAAAGGATTCAAGTCACTTTTATGCTTTTTGATTACAGAGTAATTACACAAGATATTAGGAAAACCCTTAATATTTGTAAACTAAATAATACACTTCTAAATAACCCATGGATTAAAGAAGGAATCAACTGGAAAATGACAAAGTATTTTGAACAAAATAAAAATGAAAACAAATATATCAAAATGTTTGGCCGAGCAATGTGGCACGCATCTGTAGTCCCTGCTACTTGGGAGGCTGAGGCAGGAGGATCACTGGAGCCCAGGAGTTTTGAGGTTGTGGTGAGCTACACTGACGCCATTGCACCCTACCCAGAGTGACACTCTGCCTCAAACAAACAAAAAAAAGAATTCATGGGACCCAGACAAAGCAGTACTTAGAGGGATACTGATAATATGAAAGTGTCTATACTAGTAAAGAAGAAAGATTACAAATCAGTGATCGCAGCTCCAACTTTAAGAAGCTAGAAGAAGAACAACTTGAACGGGAAGCAAGCAGAAGAAAGGAAATAAAAATTGGTAGAATCAGTAAAGCAGAGGAAGGCGCCGGGGCTCTGGTGGCGTGCGTGCACATCATATTGTGTGCGGTCGTAAGCCCACGGGGAAAAGAAAAGAAAAAAAGTAAAAGAAATTAGCAAAGCAGACAACAACAATAACAAAAGAGAAAAATTAATGAAGTCAAAGTTGGTTGAGAAGATCAATAAAATAGATTAAATGCTAGCTACACTCACAAAGTAAAAGAGAATGAACACGCCAATTGCCAATATCAGGAATGAGAGAGGTAACATCACTACAGATTCTACAGACATCAAAAGGATAATAAGGGAATATTATGAATCTTATGCCAATAAATTAGACAATTTAGACAAAGTGGACAAATTCCTCAAAGACACAACTACTAAAGCTCACTCAAGAAATAGATAAACTGAATATTCCCTTATCTATCAAAGGAATAAAACTGATCAAGTGCTTCCCACACAGAACTCTCCAGGCCCAGACAGCCTTACTAGGGAACTGTTAGATATTAAACAAGAAATATTAATAATATAAATTCTACCCTGTGTGTGGTTGTTTGTGCCTGTAATCCTAGCACTCTGGGAGGCCAAGGCAGGAGGACTGCTTGAGCTCAGGAGTTCAAGAACCACCTGAGCAAGAGTGAGATCCTGTCTCTACTAAAAATAGAAAAAATTAGCTGGACATAATGGCATGCGCCTGTAGTCCCAGCTATACTCAGGAGGCTGAGGTAGGAGGATTGCATGAGCCCAGGAGTTTGAGGCTGCAGTGAGCTACGATGATGCCACTGCACTCTACCCAGGGCGACAGAGTGTGACCCTGTCTCCAAAAAAAAAAAAAAAAAAAATCCTCATTAATTCAATTACAGTCCCAGCAAGCTTTTTTGTAGAAATGGACAAGCTGATCTAAAATTCCTATGGAAATGTAAAAGACCTGCAAGAGTCAAAACAACTTTGAAAAAGAACAAGGTTAGAAGACTAACACAACTGATTTCAAAACTTACAAAAAGCTACTGTTATTAAGATGGTGTGGTGCTGGCTTAAACACAGACAAGAGAGCAATGGCATAGTTTAGAAAGTCCAGAAATAGGCAAATGTATATTAGAAGAGGTTTACTTTAGAGTTTATTCCAGTTCTCTCTTTGGAGCCCCTTTAATGCCTCCTGGCTTCTACTTGGCCATAGAACAGACTCTGGCTCCAGATCATCTGCCTCCTCTTCCATTTGCTCCTTGTGTGATTTCAGACAAGACACTTAACCTCTTTGTGCCCTGGGTTCCTCATTTGTGACACAAGATAATACTATATCTACTTTGTAGGGATGTTGCCAGAATTAAATTGGTTAATGTGTAGAAGTGGTCAGAACACTGTTGATTATACAGTAATACAATGTTAGCTATTATTATTCATCTGACTGCCAATCTCTACTACAATTGTAACAGAAAATTGAAGAACTAAAGTTAAAGTTTGCTATAGAGCAGTAAGATTTTTTTCCTTTTCTCTTTGTTGCTAATGGGATACAGAGAAATTAAGATCGTGGGATTAGAAAGGACCTTTTTAACCAAATCTATTTTACATTATCAAGCTTCCACCTTCCACCATCTATGAAAAAGGGTTTGTACTGTCAGAACTATGATTAAATGACAGTGATGTATAAAGGGACAGAGGGAGACAGAGGGCCAGGAGGTAAAGGCAGTACGATACACAGCCGATAGGGCAGACTGGACTAGCACAGAGTATAGATTTGGGAATTTTCAACACGTAGTTGGTAGTTTGAAGCTATAGGAACAGAAGAAATCACTAAGAGCATCTCACGACACCTCAAATTCCACATATCAAAGAAAACATCATCTTCTAACAATGTCCCCTGATCACAGAAAATGGTTCTACCATCCACCCAGAAACCCAAGACAAATACAGAAATAGGATTCACTTTTCCTTCTCCTTCATCTCCTCCTTTTTTTTTTTAACTTAAGAAACAGGGTCTTGCCCGGTAGCCTAGGCTGGAGTGCAGAGGCCCGATCGTAGCTCACTGCAGCCTTGAACTCCTGGTCTCCAGTGACCTTCCCAAGTCAGACTCCCCAGTAGCTAGGACTACAGGTATGTGCCATCACTCCTGGCTAAAGTCTACCTTATTGAATCAATCACAGGAAAATAAGATCTCAATTTTGAGTAATTTTCAGTGAAGATTCTTAAACATTGTTATGACTATAATTTAGTAGAATTTAGAGAAGACTGTCGGAGCTAGTGGCTCTCCGTTGGATGTGAGATGGGGAACAGGACGTGGGGGGGGATTGGGTCCTGACTCCTGAGAGGGTGTGAGTATGTGATCCTTTTAAAGCTATAAACAAATTATTGCTTCTACAGAGATTCTGATATGCCTCAAGTAGAGAATCATTGCTAAAGAGAGCCACAGGTACAGACAGGGAATATCCTTTTCTTTGGGCATACGGTGAATATCTTGGGTATTCCAAAACAGAAGAGAATAACCGAGAGCTAATGGACTAACAAACTGCCACACAAGTACACAATCTTACAGAGACAGAATGAAGCCTTGGCTGGTCTCTTCCTATAGTCCTAAAGGTAACTAACCCAAGCTAGTTCAATGGGTACTAGAACAATGAAAGGCCAAAAGTTCTCAAAAGAGCAAAGTCAATGTTTCCTTACTTTTCAGGTTATAACTTTATCTTTAATATCACACTACCTAAAATTTATTTTCATTTAAAAGATGTTACACTTCGCCGGGCGCGGTGGCTCACGCCTGTAATCCTAGCTCTCTGGGAGGCCCAGGCGGGCGGATTGTTTGAGCTCAGGAGTTCGAGACCAGCTTGAGCAAGAGCGAGACCCCGTCTCTACCAAAAATAGAAAGAAATTAATTGGACAGTTAAAATTATATAGAAAAAATTAGCCGGGCTTGGTGGCGCATGCCTGTAGTCCCAGCTACTTGGGAGGCTGAGGCAGTAGGATTGCTTGAGCCCAGGAGTCTGAGGTTGCTGTGAGCTAGGCTGACGCCACGGCACTCACTCTAGCCAGGACAACAACATGAGACTCTGTCTCAAAAAAAAAAAAAAAAAAAAGATAGAATAGCTACATTAATTTCAGACAAAGCAGACCTCAGAACAAGAAAAATTATCAGAAATAAAGAGGAGCATTGCATAATGATAAAGGGGTCATTTTCCAAGACGACATAACAATCCTTTATGTGTACGCACCTGACAACAGCACATCAAAATGTGTGAGGCAAAAATAGAACTACAAGGAGAAATAGATGAATCCATGATTTCAGCATCCTTTTTCAGTAACGGACAGATTCAGTAGGTAGAAAATCAGTAAGGACAGAGATGAAATGAACAGCACTTTCATTCAATTGGATCTAAGTGACATTTATACACTGCTTCACACAACAGAAAACACACATCCTTCTCAAGCTCACATAGAACATTCACCAAGACAGACTACATTCTTAACCATAAAACACACCTTAACAAATCAAAAAGAACTGAAATCACACAATGTCTGCTCTCAGATCAGAATGTTATTAAACTAGAAATCACTAACAAAAGATAGCTGGAAAAAACAAACTACTTGGACATTAAACAAAACACTCTAAAAAACACGTGGGTTTAAAGAAGTCTCAAGAGAAATTTAAAAAATATTTCTACTTAAATGAAAATGAAAATACAGCTTATGGAAATTTGTGGAGGAGCAGCAAAAGCAGTGCTGAGAGAGAAATTTATAGCATTAAATGCATATACATTTTGGTCAGTGATGCACCATGACAGTGGTCCCTTAAGATTATAATGGAGCTGAAAAATTCCTATTGCCCAGTGATATCACAGCCATAGTAACATCATAGGAAACACATCACTCACATGTTTGTGGTGATGCTGGTGTAAATAAATCTACTGTATGGCCAGTCATAAAAGTGTAGCACATACAATTACGTACAGCACATAGTACTTGAAAATGATGATAAATGACTGTTACTGGTTTATGTATTTACTATACTATACTTTTTAATAGTTATTTTAGAGTGTACTCCTACCTATTAAAAAAATAAGTTAACTGTGAAACAGTCCCAGACAGGTCCTTCAGGAGGTATTCTAGAAGAAGGCATTGTTATCATAAGAGATGTGTGTTACTGCCCCTGAAGACCTTCCTGTGGGACAAGATGTGGAGGTGGCAGACAGTGACATTGATGATCTTGACCCAGTGTAGGCTAATGTGTGTGTTTGCATCTTAGTTTTTAACAAAAACTTCAAAAAGTAAAAAAATTAAAATTAAAAATTTTAAAAATAGAAGTTTATAGAATAAAGATATAAAGAATATTTTTGTACAGCTGTACAATGTGTTTGTGTTTTAAGCTGTGTTATTACAAAAGAATCAAAAAGTTTTTAAAAATTTAAAAGTTTAATCCTAGGCCTTTGCATTCACTCACTATTCACTCATTGATTCACCCAGAGCAACTTCCAGTTCTGCAAGCTACATTTATGGTAAGTGCTCTATAAAGTTATGCCATTTTTATCTTTTATACCCTATTTTCACTCTTACCTCTTCTAGGCTTAGATATGTTTAGACACACAAATACTTATCATTGCATTACAACTGCCTATAGTATTCAGTATAGTAACATGCTGTACAGGTTTGTAGCCTAGTAGCAACAGACTATACCATATAGCTTAAGTATGTAATAGGCTATACCATCTAGAGTACATGTAAGTACACTCCATAATGTTTGC
This sequence comes from Avahi laniger, assembly GCA_963575035.1. Taxonomy (NCBI): domain Eukaryota; kingdom Metazoa; phylum Chordata; class Mammalia; order Primates; family Indriidae; genus Avahi; species Avahi laniger. The sequence goes on from CAUYSK010081709.1 coordinate 32,897, forward strand.
ACAATGAAGAAATCACCTAACAATCCGTTTCTCAGAATGTATCCCCGTTGCTAAGTGATGCATGACTGTATTTTAAAAAAAGAAAGATTCAAAATCAAGCTTCCACCATAGGAAACTAGAAAAAGAAGAACAAACTAAGTCCAAAGTAAGCAGAAGAAAAGAAATCAGAAATCAATAAAATTGAAAAAAAGGAAATTAATAGAGAAAATCAATGAAAACAAAAGCTGATTCTTTGAAAAGATAAATAAAATCATAAACCTTTAGCTAGGTTAACTGAGAAAAAAGAGCAAAACCACACATTACTAATATCAGAAATGAAAAAGAGACTACACTACCGATTCCATCAACAGTAAAAGGAAAATAAAGAAATACTATGAACAACTCTATGTCTACAAATTTGATTAACTTAGATGAAATTGACCAATTCTTTGAAAGACACAACCTGCCAAAACTCATACAAGGAGAAATAGATAATCTGACTAGGCCTATATCTATTAAAGAAGTAGAATCAATAATTAATAACTTTCTAAAACAGAAAGCATCACGCCCAGATAGGTTCAGTGGTAAATTCTACCAAAAATTTAAGGAAAAAATTATACCATCTCTTCCAGAAAATAGAAGCAGAGGGAATACTCTGTAACTGATTCTATGAGGCCATCATTATCCTAATACCAAAACCAGACAAAGACATTATAAGAAAGAACTATAGATCAACATTTCTCATGAACAGAGATGCAAAAATCCTCAACAAAATGTTAGCAAACTAAATCCAATGTTGTACAAAAAGAATTATATACCACAACCAAGTGGGATTTATTCCAGGTATATAAGCTGGTTCTGCATTTGAAAATCAATCAATATAATAGACATCAACAGACTAGACAAGTATCTGATGATCATACCAATAGACACAGAAAAAGCATTTGACAAAATCCAACACCAATCCATGATAAAAAAAAAAAAAAACACAAAACTCTCACCAAACTAGGAATAGAGAGGAATTTCCTCAAGCTGATAAAGAACATCTATTAAAAAAAAAAATCCCTACAGCTAATATCATACTTAATGGTAAGAAGCTAGATGCTTTCCCAGTAAGATCAGGAATAAGGCAAGAATGTCCATTCTCACCATTCTCATTCAACCTCATCCTGAAAGTCCTAGCTAATGCAGTGAGACAAGAAGAGGAAATAAAAGGCATACACATTGAAAAATAAGCAATAAAACTGTTTTTGTTCACAGATGACATGACTATCTGTAGAAAATTTTTTTAAAAAATCGATTTAAAAAAACTTCTGGGCAGAGCATGGCTCACACCTATAATCTCAGCACTTTGGGAGGCCAAGGTAGGAGAGTCCCTTGAGGTCAGGAGTTCAAGAGCAGCCTTGATAACAGAGCAATACTCTGTCTCTACAAAAAATTTTAAAATTTGATAGGTATGGTGGTGCATGCCTACAGTCCCAGCTACTCAGGAGGTAAGGCAGGAGGATCGCTTATGTCCAGCAGTTCGAGGCTGCAGTAAGCTATGATCATGCCACTGCACTCCAGCCTGGGTGACAGAACAAGACCCTGTCTCAAGGACAAAGAAAAAAAAAAAAACGCTTCTAGAACTAACAAGCAATTATAGCAAACAAGCAGGATACAAAGTTACTATGTAAAAGTCAATTGCTTTCCTATATACCAGCAATAAACAATTAGAATTTGAAATTAAAAACAATACCATTTATATTAATACCACAAAAAAGAAAGTACTCAGAAATAAATCTAGGACAGGCACCATGGCTTAAAGCTGTAATCCTAGCACTTTGCTCCCACACACCCCCCTCCACCGCACCCCCCACCCCTACTGCCTCTACAAAAAAATATTAATACAAAAATTAGCTAGGCGTGGTGGTACGCGCCTGTAGTTCCAGCTACTTGAGAGGCTGAAGGGAGGAGGCGGCCTTAAGCCCAGGAGTTTGAGGTTGCAGTGAGCTATGATAGCATCATTGCACTCTATCCCTGGCAACAGAGCAAGACACCTGTCTCAAAAAAAAAAAAAAAAAAAAGAAATTTAACAAAATATGCATAAGAGTTATATGAGAAAAACTAAGATGCTGATGAAAATAACCAAAGGTGATCTAAATAAATGGAAAGTTATTCCATGTTGATAAATAGGAAGAATCAATATTGTTAACATGTCAGTTCTTCCCAACTTGATCTATAGATTCACATAAACCCAATCAAAACCCCAGCAAGTTATTTTGTGCATACTGATAAACTGATTCTATAATTTACATGGAAAGGCAAAAGACTCAGAGTAGTCACACAATATTGAAGAAAACAAAGTTAGGGGACTGACACTACCTGACTTCAAAACTTACCTTAAAGTTATTAATACAATAATCAGGACAGTATAGTATTGGCTACATAGTAGACAAATAGATCAATGGAACAGAATAGAACCCAAAAATAGACCCTACAAACATAGTCAATGAATCTTTGATAAAAGAACAAAGGCAATTCAATGGAGAAATAATAGTCTTTTCAGCAAATGGTGCTGGAACAACTGAACAACAGGATCCACATGCTAAAAAATAAATAATGACCTCACACCTCTCTCAGAAATTATCTCAAAATAGAGCATAGATTTAAATGTAAAAAATAAAACTATAAAACTTCCAGAAGGTAACATAGGAGAAAAACTAGATAACCTTGGGTTTGGCAATGACTTCTTATACACAATACCAAAAGCATAATTCATGAAAGAAAAAAATTGATAAATCAGACTTCATTAAAATTAAAAACTTCTACTCTGTGAAAGACACCATTGCTAAGAGAATGAAAAGACAAGCCACAGAAGAAAAATTTTGCAATTTGCAAAACACTTATCTGATAAAGGACTTGTCTCCAAATATGCAAAGAACTCTTAAAGCAACAATTAAAAAACAAACAATTTAAAAATGGGCAAAAGAAAACAACAAGGTACCACTACACACCTATTAGAATGACTAAAGTCCAAAAAACCAACAATACCAACTGTTGGGTAGGATATGGAGAAATAGGAACTCCCAGTCATTGCTGGTGGGAATGCAAAATGGTACAGACACTTTAGAAGACAGTTTGGTAAATTCTTACAGAGCTAAACTGTCTTACTATGTGATCTAGCAATCCCACTCCTAGGTGTTTTCCCCAACCCAGGTCTCTTTCCTCTGAATCCTTGGTGTTTATCAAAATAAGCTGAAAACTTTATGTCCACACAATAGCCTGCATTTTATAGCACCTTTATCATAATTGCTAAAGACTAAAAAAAACAAGAAGTCCTTCAAAAGGTAAATGGATAAACAAACTGCTACATCCATAAAATGGAATATTATTCAGTAATAAAAAGAAATGAGCTATCAAGGCACAAAAAAATAGAACCACCTTAATGCATATGGATTAGTGAAAGAAGCCAGTCTGAAAAGGGTATATACTATATATTTCCAATTTTATGACATTCTGGAGAAGGCAAAACTATGGAGACAGTAAAAAGACCTGTGGTTACCAGGCGTCTGAGGCAAGGCCAGAAGAGATGAATATGTAAAGCACAAGAAATATTTAGGACAATGAAACTATTTTATACGGTATCTTAAGAGTAGATACATGACATGTATTTGGCAAAACCCATAGAACTGTACAAGGCAAAGAAAGAACCCTAAGGTAAACTATGGACTTTAGTTAGTAATAATGTATCAGTATTGGTTTATGAATTATAACAAATGTACCAACTGATGCAAGATGTTAATAATAAGGGAAACTGTACTACGTGCTCAATTTTCTATAAATCTAAAACTGGTCTAAAATATAAAGTCCATTAATTTTTAAAAATATTACTAGCACTCACACAAAATATTGTTAATTATCCTGTGCATATTTTTAGAAATTGAATGGTAACATCACATATGTAATCTTCTAACAATGCAAATTATTGGGAAAAAAGAACAATTTTCCCAAATTACTATTATTATAAAACAAGTGTTTCTGAAAGTGTTATTTCCATCTTATAAAGGTCAAAGCAAATCAACTAAAAAACAAAAACAAAAATGCCTTTGTTTCTTGCCATTAGAAGTCCCTGGCTTTGGCCATACACTGAAATTAATGATAAGCGTTATCCTCACTAAAAAAATCACAAGGAACAAAGGAAGTCACTTTTGTCTATTTTAACTGGAAAATACCACAGCTTTTCACACGGGCTTCTCTCACTAATCAAAATTCCAAAGTTCAACTGAAGAAAACTTGAAATAAGAAATATTTCAGGATTTATTATCATATTTTTATAAACTGTTTAGAAGAATATCCCAATTCATGGGTATTTTTTTAGAAATCATACACACGTAACAAAAAAACACACTGTTAAAAAGTTGGGTTTTATTGGGTTTTTTTTGTTTGTTTGTTTGTTTTTTTTACTAGAGCTCTTCATCTGATGTACTTCTTGCCTCTCTCGCCGGCTTTAATACACAAAGAGTATGCCAGGATCAGTGGTCTAAGTCTAATGATGAGCAAAAAAAGGTGAAAAAATTTTGCAAGTCTGCTTTAGCAGTACTCAATGCAAGGTGGCAGCTGGTTTAGAAAATCAAAACCAAACTAAGCAAACCAAAACAAAACAAAAATTACCTAGGGCACACAATTGGTTTCTTGAGTTCTTAGGCACCTCATATTGGCATAATCTAATCTTCACATATAAAGATTTGATTGCTGCAAAGCAGTAAAGAATGCCTCAAGCTGTTTTTCCAGTAATGATGACAGCCTTGTACTGATTCAGTATTGCTATTTGGTATCTAAAAGTTTGCTCCAGTAAAGAATAATGCTATCTAGTCCACAGAGGGATTGAATCCGTGATCCTGGCCTAATTAGCACACTGCTAATCAACCACCAAAATAGCTACCATTAATCAAGAGGTGCTTCCATTTATTTATAGACCACCTGATATATGCCAGGCATTGCACTAAATGCTTTATGTACCTTATGTTTTAAATTTCATAAAAACCTTTCAAAGTAGATACTATCCCTATTTTATGGACGTGGAAACGAGAATCAGAATGGTTTAGAAAGTAAAACTGTAAAACAACTTTTGTCTGAGGTCTTACAGCTAGTAAATGAAAGCATTAGGACTCAAATTGAGGTCTGTTTCAAAAGGCTTTCTGATTTGTATATAATAAAATTGTACCACCAATCAACTCCAAATCAATCAAAAGATGTACAGGAGAATAAAAGAGAATGATGTGCTGATCTTGATCCAGAAACAGTATTTTAAAACTCTGAACATCTACCTTTACAAATAATTTAAAGTTATTCTGATAATGCAAACAAAAGACAATTGTGTCTACAATTACTACAAACATCTTCATTCATGAATTCAGATTCATTCACAATAGCTTAAGAGGTTAACAAATTTTAATCAAAGCAGAAAAGTGTTCCTGAAAAAGGAAAATAAAAGCAAATACCAATGTTTTAAAAGAAATTTAAATGCCAGTTAATAATTTTCAATCAAATTCTTCCTATTCAACTAAAAAGAAGAAAATAATGCCTGTTGTTATTTCTTAGACTAAAACTACAGTATATATAGAACAAAAACTACTGCTGAACTGTAAAACAACATTTGCTTTATAGAATTATAAACTAATAAAATCCAATTTTTTTTACATTAATTGGGCACACCAATAACATTTAAATATTATTTTTTTAAATGTCATGTTATATTTTCTATCTCTAGAATTAGAGGTCATAAAATGAGAAGTTGTGCAAAAGTGTACTGTACCAGGAAGTGCTGGATTAAACCAGCACTAGTCAAAGCAATCTCTTCTAGGCCATAATAACAAGATAATTTAACAAGCATTTACTGGGAACTACCTACTAGGAACCAAGTTTTCACCTCTGTGCAAGTAGCTGGGAATACAAAGTTACTAAAAACAGCTCAAAGGACTTACAATATAGTAGGACAGACTTGAAGGAAACTGTAATTCAAGGGAGAATACCAAAAATATCAATGTAAAAGTACCTAGCAGTGAGGTAGAATGGGTTCTGGTCTGACTAGAAGAAATGGCAAAGCTGCCATAACAAGCAGCATTTCAGCCAGGCCCTTATGATGAGAAAGATTTCTCTTAGTTAGGGAAGGGATCGTGGAGTGGGTTGGGGAGGAGGCTGTACATTCCAGGTTAAGGGACAGTATGAGCAAAGCCAAGTGCCTAGATGATTATAAGAGTGAGTGGCTTGGAATAATGGTATTACACAATGTACTGGAGAACTACAGCATGAGATCAAGGCTGAAAATACAACTTGGGGTCACATTATATTATAGATAATCTTCACTGTATCCTGTCAAGGAATTACAGTTTATTTGGTAGATCATGGGAAGCCAAAGCCAGTTTTTGAGAAGAAGACTACTTGGGTCTTTAACTTCAGAGCAGCAAGGGCTCTCAGCTGGATTGCTTGGGCTCATTTACTGGCTCTACTATTAATACTTATTTAACTGTGGACTTTGGACTAGTTGCTTAGTATCTTTGTACTTTGGTTTCTTCCTTTCCATATTGAAGTTAAATAGTACCCATATTTTAAGAGGTGTTAGTAAGATTAAATGAGATAATACGTGTCAAGTTCCTAAAACATAAACTATCACAAGTTCTCAATAAACATTAAGTTATAAATATACATATCTGCTTCATCCCAGCTCTGCACAACTGAGACAAAAAAAGTAGTTCCAAGAGAAGGAAGTCCAAGAACTAACAGACTCTGGATCTGCTAAGATTAAAAAAGAAATGACAGTAGAATTATCAGAGATCTATATAAATAAAATAGTACTTTGGATAAACCCTGTGATCTTATTATAGTTCTGAGTTCAGAAAGTTTCTCTTTAGTTATATCAGTTCATTAATACCTCAAACTATCATTGGTCAAGGTTGCTCTAAAAAAGAACCCATATATGACTAATTATCTTTTCACCTCTCACAATGTATAAAATATTATACTTTGACAATTAAACATTCAAATTTAAATGAAACCCTGGGCATTGCTGTTGAAACTATATGTTAGCAGAATAACAAAAAGAAAAACCTGTGATGTGTGAGTCTTTGCAAGAGGAGAAGTGCATGCTTCTTGAAATTGATCTTCATTAATTCCAATTTCTTTTAGGTAATTTTCTAACAGCTTTTCAACCTAAAAAAAGAAAGTTTAACTTGTATAATTACATAGAAAAATTCTAAATGACAGTCTGCATATAAGTATTGAGTTCGGAAAAGTATAATCAAATACTTTTTTATAAATATGAATCTACATATTATATTACATGGCAGTGACATTGTCTTTCATCAAAAAACAAAAAGTTAATGTTTTTGTAGAAAATCACATGAAATTTTATTCCCTTTACTACAAATAATTGAAGTCAGGATTATGAAGTTCAGCATGACACAATTCTTCTGCTCCCTAGAGGCATTTTTAAAAATCACAAGACAACCGTGACTAAATGAATAACACATCCCTGAATGCATTAGCACAAAAAGAATAAAATTTTGAAGATTAGATGCAAAAACCTGCAAATAGTTGTTGTAAAATCATTTCTTAGATTCTTGAGTAGAAGAGATAAGAAGTCATAAGAATAAGATGCTCAGAGAACCCATGGAGCCTGATATAACTAGCAGTATTGTTAGGGTAGATTGGATTTTTGTAAAATTAAAGAATTTTAATGAAAAAAATCCATTTTTTAAATTTGAAAAAGCTACAAGTAATATCCTAATTACCTTTAAAAATCAATGAAAAAAAATACTCACTAGTTCTTTGTATTCCTGATGAATCTCTGTATAGGTCAATTTGCTTTCTTCTTCATCATCAAAAACTAAATTTAAAAGAAAATATTGCATAGTGTAAATAACCAATCCTTTTATTAATACAAATATAAAAATCTACTCGTTACAAATAGAACTATCATTCTTATAACCTAGCTCTTCAACTTTGAATTCCTTAAGTTTTTCTTTAAAAAAATATATAAATGAATGTATATATAAATATATACTGCTAATTGTAAACAAATTTTTTTCTCCTACTTGAGAAAAAACACTACCTCATATTTAAGACAAACTAATTTTCCACTTTTCAACCAATATAAGGCAACAATTTCTTCATAAACTTTTAATGGAATATTAAATCAGGCTCTAGATTACTGTACTGGAACTTTGCTGATACAAATTTTACTGAAAGTGATTAGGCCATTTATGCTATGGTAGATCAATAATGAAGTTAAAATAAGTAAAACCAAAGCAACGTTTCCTGAATGATCTTATGTGTGAAACAATGTAGATTAGAAAGATACACATTCCCTCAAGAAGCTACAATCTAATTAGGGAAACAGGACAAACCCAGGAATTGCAAACAATAAACATTTTCTTTTTCAGTCCCCCAGAATGACCTTTCTAAAATACAAAACTAACTTCTACAATTTTTGGTTTAAACCTCTTCAACGACTATTCATTGCCTAGAGAAGAAGCACAAAAGCCTTAGGTCAGACAAGGTTCTCCACCATTAGATCCCAGGTCTAATCTCCCACCACTCTTAAAACCCAAACCTTGCACTCCTAACAATACAAAACTGCTTGACATATCCAAACATAACACACATCACTTCAAACCTCCATGCCTCTGCTTTACTCCACTCCCTTTCCCCTTTCTCTCCCAACCATTCTCCAAAATATTGCCAACTGGCACATTCTCCATGACTTGCTATCCACTCCCAACTCCAAGGCTGGTTAGATCCCTTCCTCTGAACTCTTATAAGATACAGCACCATGTGCCTATCATTATTATAGCATCTGCCACTTTGCATTTTATTGTTTACCTGCCGGTCCTCCCCACTAGACTATAAACTTGTCAAGCACGGGATTTTGTTTTTTCCATGTTTCTATCCCCAGCTTCTGACCCAAGGACACAATAAATGTTTGTAGAAATAAAGGCTGATGTCACAGAGTTGTATAAAACTAGTCTTTAAATGATCTGAGGTAGAGAAGAGCACAATGACAACCCCAAGTCAGTGGAGTATAAACAGTTATTTCAAGTGTCACTGGCATGTCACTTCTATTAATATTTATCCTGGCATTGGCTCTATGCAACACTGTACATACAAGCAATACAGCAGCTACTTAAGCTATTTTCAGTTTATTCTGAAAGCAAATCACCACAGTACATGTTTATAAGGCTGTAAATTACTGTTTCCCCATAAAATCACACAATCAGATACGTTATTGTTGAGATGTGGCCACTTTTGACATTTGGGGATAAAAAGATGAACAATGCTTTAATTTTTTTCCATTTCAGCATTTAGTTTCAGTGGGGTAAATGGAATCAAAAGGTGACATAATTTCTTCTCTCTTCTAAAGGAGGTCAGAATTCCACATGCCTTAACAGTCTCATAATAGCATTTTAAATTATCAAAAGGAGTACAAATATAAGTTACTTTGTTTTTGAAGATCCTTAAAAACTACAACACTTAATAACCATTATTTGCATTTTGTTTATGGCAATGAGAATGTAATGAAAACATTCAAGTGGTCAAACTAAATTTCATCTTTACCAGATTCATGAAATCCTAGGGTTGAAAGAGGTCTTAAAAGGTCATACAGGAAAGCCAACCATTGGATAACTGAATCTCCTCTAACATTTCAACATAAGACAGACGTTTAAATGACTAATGGACATTACTACCATCTAAGTCTTGCCGGGCTAAACCACCACAATAACAGTTGGGCACTCGTTCATATGACATGGTTTCTGGGTCATTTTTCCCCCAAATGGGCTCCAATTTGTCTCCATGACTCAATGTAGAACTCTAAGCGTGAACTGATCAGAACCCGAAGGTGTCCGTCCCTCACAGGGAATATTACGCCACACTATATGTCTCATTTGTTAGAAGATAACCACCACCACCATTTTTCGAACAGCCAAGAATCAGAGACGTCAACAACGGGAATACAGGCCACCGAGATCACTGGCTCTGGGCCTGCTGGAGTAATCATATGCCCTCCTTTGCAGTCAAGTGTTGGTCTGGGGTGAATCATTTCCCATTTCCTAAACACACTACACAGGCGAAATGCTGGAGATAATATGGAATTCACAGGTAAAATGACGCTTCTCCCAAATTACTGGGAAAGCTGTTAAAGGCGCCCACCCAAACAGTCCACTTACCAAGTATGAAAGACTGAACATGAGATTAAAGTCTAATGTTTTCTGGACATGAGCTTGGGCCCTGGGAGAGGGCAGTCTCGGTCCCTATTTTCAGGTCTGCTAAGGAAAACACCGGCAGAGGGAAAGCAATTCCTCCAACGTAACCATCTCTAAACCCGGCCGACAGGGGTGGAGACGGGGAAGAGAGACGGTTTGTGCCGACCGTCTTCCTTCCGACTGTTGGAGTGACAGAGGGAGAAAGGCTTGTCAATTTTACCTTCACATTTCTGCTCCACAAAGTCCAAGATGGGGATGGACCAGTCCGGACCTCGCAGGAACCCCGCGATGCTCTCCACCACCCATTCTACCTCTTCCTCTTCTTCCGCAGCCATCCTCCCACCCCACACAGGGCAACGCGGATCCCTCGGCCAGATCCCCGGTGTTCGCGAAGGCCTTCCGGCCGCGGGGTGCGACAGGGAGTGGGGGAAGAGTTGCCCCCGCAGTCGCCCCACCACCTGGATGGAAGCTACAAACCAATTAACGTAAAATGGTCGCTATGGCAACATGCGTGGCCGCCCAGACTGCAGCCCGGAAGTGATGCCAGTTTTTCCAGAGTCCGGCACACCTCAGAGGAGGGAGACAGTTGAAGAACGTTTCTGATTGGCTGGTAAAGAACGGTGACGAATGAAAAAAATAGTCCTCCGCCTATTGGGCCGGAGTTGCCCAAGCTGAGCGCCGAAGTGCAGCCCTGGGCTGGAGATTATCGGAGGACTCTCGACGTTCCCTCTCCTGAGAAGTGCGTGGGAGCCAAGGCTTGGAAACGGCTCAGTAAGGAGGAGCGGTGACCCGGCCTCTGACGGACAGGACTTCAACGGCTGTTCACCGCTGTATCGGCAGCCCTTATTTTCAGACCCGCAGGCCTTGAAGTGTTTCTAATTAAAGGGTTGTCTGAAAATACACAGCCAAGCAAAGTAGCTCTGTAAGACTGACTGGCTCTGCAAGTCAATTTGCGTCTGTATGTCCAGGCGGGTCTTTGATCTCTCATGCACAGATAAGGATAACTACAATTAGGGGCTGTTCAAGGGCAAAATCAAAGTTAATATATATAACATAAATAGAATTAATTACACAGTTTTTTCACGTAATATATATTTATCTTTTGATTTAAAAATATAAAATTGTGCTTTCTGTACAGCTGCATAGTATTCTATGAACTACCCTTTAGTATATTTTTATTTGTGTGTATACACATAATATCTTACTTGGATACATATAGGTGATCGTTAGTGTGCAAATTTTTTTCTTTTTCTCCCTCCATGGAGTGTGTGTGTGCTGTACATTATTCCATCATTTTTTGCATCTACAAACTGCTGAAATAAATGTTTGAGTTTCTGAGAACTGTTGATTTTATTTACTATTCCAAGGGATAGATTCTACAGAATTGCTAAATGAAAGAATACATACCTCGATTTATTGGACCAATCCTCAATTGCTAGATTAAATTACTTCAATTTTTTAACCCATAAACAATTGTGTAATATATATACTTGCACATATGTTTTTGAACCTTAGTCTCATTATTTTCTTTGATTAAATTCTCCAGAGAAAGTTACTGAGCCGATTTTTTTAAACCTTTTTAAAAAATGTCTTTGCCAATCTACTAGGTTAGAAATGATTCATAATTTTAATTTGCATTCCTTTATTGAAATTAAACAGTTTCATGTTGATTAGCCTTTGTGTTTCATCCTGTGTTATTTTTTCATATTCTTTGACCATTTTGTATTGAAATATTTGGGGTTTTTTTCCTAACCGAGTGATAAGACCTTTTTATGCAGTATTTTAAGAATTTTAACCCTTTGCCATATATTGCAAGGACATTTTTACCATTTGTCTTGTTTTTAGTCTTCAGAAAGCTATTTCTTTTTGGAAATAGAATTTTTTTGTTTTAAATGAACACTAAAAATTGTATACATTTATGGTGTACAACATGTTTTTAACTATGTACAGTCTCTAACTATCATTTGACTTAGGATTTTTCAACTTTACCGTGTTGAGAAAGCAATACAAATTGAATAGAAACCATAACCCTATCACAAGTTGAGGAGAGTCTGTATACATTGTGGAATGGTCAAATTGAGCTAATTAACATATGCATTACTTCACATATTTATCATTTTTTGCAGTGAGATGTAATTTGTCTTTTAATTTAGTTCATTGTATCTTTTGCTTATAGACATTTTATATTTTCTATGTAGCCTTTCAATGGAAGATAGTAAGTTAATTATTTCTATTGTAGATAGACATGCTCCAAACGCCACTTATTAGAAATGGATGTGGTAAAATATTGTGGTTTTTGGATTACTGAGAAGAGGTAAAAGAAAAGAAGGACATCGTCATTCTTAGGCTAAAATATTGTGACTCCCAAGGTGGATTACTGTCATCTATTGTACTGTTTTTTCTGTCTTCAAAACCAGCTTAAAATAGAAATCTCACCTTGTTTTTCTGCCAGTTTCTTCCTTTCATAAATAAGCTGCTTGTATGGTTTCTAATGAGCTTGGAGGCCACAGACACTACCCAACTTCATTCCTTATTACTTGGCAGTAGTCTTTATCTCCAATCTCTTGCAAGTGCTCTTCAATTCCATTGGAAGCAGATAACTGTGAGGCACAAACTCTCCTTTCTTTTATTTTCTTAGTTTTGTTCCTAAATGTAGGCAATGTGGATTCCTTCAGGCCTGCAAGTTCTCTCAGTTATTTCAAAATATTTTATTATTTTAATTTTCCCCTTAAAATTTAAGGCTTTCCTTTTTATTCTCCACTTGTGATTCTTATAATCAGGATGCTTACACAGGTTTGAGATAATATATTCAATATGCTTACCGTGAAATAAACACAAACTCAGAAGAACAGTATGCACACTCTTGCGGCAATGCATGTGGATGTGCTGGGGTAAGAGGAAGAAGATGGCAGGGGTGTGTGTTTTGTATTTTACCACAGGTCATTTCATTCAGTCAGTAGTGTTTTCAGTGTTTCACAGTAATGCAAAGCATAGTCTTAGAAAATCACACACACAACACTTTTGCCATAGGGTCGATACAAGATTTAGTTAGGGAACACCTATAAAAGATACTTGGAATCATGCTTGATACTTAGTAAATGCTTAATAAAGATTAGCTATTGTAATTATACGTAGTTTTAGATGTTTGCTTAACAGGTTGCAGCATGGATGTAAGGAACTATATTTTTTCTTTTTTTTTTTTTTTTTTTTTGAGATAGGTCTCACTTTGTTGCCCAGGCTACAGTACAGTGGTGTCATCATAGCTCACTGCCACCTCAAACTCCTGGGTTCAAGGTATCCTCCTGCCTCAGCCTCCAGAGTAGCTGGGACTACAGGCGTGATGGAGTTTTGCTATATTGCTCAGGCCGGTCTCAAACTCCTGGTCTGAAGGGATCCTCCCACCTCCCAAAGAGCTAGGATTACAGGCATGAGCCACTGAGTCTGGCCAGGAACTATTCTTTTTATTTTGCCTGTCGTTTCACTGACAAATCGTTTGTGTTCTTTACTGCAGCCCTACATAAATCTGCTTCTCCCTATCCCCTGTACTGGTACTGAGCCTCTGCCCTACTAATGGGTTATAAAGTTCAATCGGAACAAGATGACTGCATTCCTCCAGAATTTTCAAGAACCATACGAATAACAACTACTCACATTTATGTAGTGCTTTACATTTTACAAAGGGATTACATCTATTTGACTTAAAGCAACCTTGTGAGCTAAATAAAGATGGTATTAAAATTTTCCCCACCTTATAAATGGTGTATTATTAATAGTTTGCTAGGACTGCCATAACAAAGTACCCCAGACTGGTGGCTCCAACAACTGACGTTTATTATCTCAAAGTTCTGAAGTCTAAAAGTATGAGACTAAGATGTGGGCAGGGTTGGCTTCTTCTGAGGCTTCTCCCCTTGGCTTGCAGACGGCCGTCTTCTCCGTGAGTCTTCACATGGTCTTACCTCTGTACTGTCTATGTACTCGTCATCTCTTCTTAAAAGGACATCAGTCATATTGGATTAGGGTCCACTAACAACTTCATTTTAACCTAATTACCTCTTTAAAAACCCTACTTCCAAATACAGTCACATTCTGAGGTACAGAGGATTAGGACTTCAACATATGAATTTGGGGGGGACCTAATTCTACCCATAACAGATGGGAGAACTGAGACTGTGACGTCAAGTCTCTTGCCCAGGCCCAGAGCAAAGTCTGGGCTTGCACTTTTCTGTACTTGACACTTAGGCAACAGGTAACTTTCGGTTTTCACTTTATAACATATCATGGAAATTTTTCCACGTCTATGAAAACACTTCTACCCAATCCTTTTTAATGTTACCCTAGTTTTTCACTGTGTGAACATAACAATTTATTTAAACAATCCTGTATTGATCTAGGCTGTTTCTTGCCCTATTTAAAAAATAATTCTAATAATCCTACAATGAACTCCCTTGTAATTAAATCGTTGCAGCTAATCTTTATCATTTTGTGAAGATGAATTCCTAAAAGTGGAATTGCTGACTCACATATTATGCAGTTCTTAAAGACATTTGTTCCTAAGTTTTTTTTTTAAGAATAAGCATTGTACATCCTGCAATAATCACGATCAAATGTTAAGTAATTCTTATCCTTTTCATAGTAATGTCTTACAATAATGAATCTGCACATCCATACACATGTACAGATATATCTCAGATAGTTTGGAGACTGCTAAATTAATCAGGGGAGTACTAGAGAAATTACTGTGATTCTGGAGGAAGCAGACCCTTTAATTTCACAAATGTATTTCCAACACCAACACAATGCTTGTCACTAAGAGACCCTCAGTGAATATTTGATTAATATGTGAACAATGATCTGAGTATATAGTGCTTCATATGTGCCTAAAATTAATCTATTTCTCTTTAGTGCCCTTAGGGGAGATGGTAAAGGTGTGACTACTGGCAGAGAAGGGTTTTGTTTTGTTTTTAACTCTAACAAAACATGCTTACATTCTAGATTAGATGGCTTAAAGTTACTATTAGCAATAGGCTTAAAAATACTGATGCAGGTTCATCCTATGTTCTCTCCTTCCCTTTTCCATTGGCACTCCTTGCTCCGCCATGCCCTGCTCTGAAGAGACCGCTGTTGTGTCCCCCAGCAAGCGGCCCGGGCCCGCAGAGCAGGGCAGCATGCAGCTCCGCTTTGCCCGGCTGTCGGAGCACGCCACGCCCCGACCAAGGGATCCGCACCGGCTGCGGGCTACGACCTGTACAGTGCCTGTGATTACACAATACCACCTATGGAGAAAACTGTTGTGAAGACAGACATTCAGATAGCTCTTCCTTCTGGGTGTTACGGAAGAGTAGCTCCACGTTCTGGCTTGGCTGCCAAACATTTTATAGATGTAGGAGCTGGTGTCATAGATGAAGATTATAGAGGAAATGTTGGTGTTGTACTGTTTAATTTTGGCAAAGAAAACTTTGAAGTAAAA
>CAUYSK010081710.1:0-28159 GCA_963575035.1 Avahi laniger
GTTTATGGGATGAGCTGAAGCTGAGATGATCTGTGGGATGAACTCACACCTTCCCCAGAAAAGGCTACTCTAGGAGGGAGATGTGAGCATACAGTGGTTTACGGTTTTACGATCATGCTGCTGTGGGTGTATGGACACTGAACTGCTGATCTTACAGCTAAGATACAGAGAAATCTAACGATTTCAGGAGCCCTGATAAGACTGCTCCCCTAACAATAGAATGCACACCAGTCACAACCACAAGGCTCTTGCACGCTCACCCCAAAGGCTCATCTTGTCCACTGTGATCCCCCGCGGACACGATGCAAGGTAGCCACGTTCAGGAGCTTAACAGGCAGTGCTAGCTAATTCCAAAGTGCTGAGATGCGGAAACTCAGCACCGTCATCCTGTTCCTGTTACTGAAGGGTCCACTCCTGCGGCTCTTGGAAGCTGCAGTGCAAGCCTAGCAGATGCAATGTGTCTGCAAGTGCTAAGGTTTTCCTCCAGGGACCCTTCGCCCATGGCCCTTCACCTGCAGGTTCTGGTGCTCTGTATGAGGCAGGGAGATGCTCACTGGCTTGGTCAGGAGAAAGGAGAAGCAGGGTGGAATTCTCTGCCTAGGGAGGGGCAGGATCACGTTGAGTTCTGCCCGTCTTGTTAAGCGATAGCTTCCTGTGCTCAATCCACTGCAGTATTTCTCGTCACTACTTCCATAGCAAAACTTACTTGGTTTCATCACTGGAAAACCAGCCAAGTGGGTCCCAGGAATTCTATGAAAAGAGGCAAGGAAGAAACCACCGGCTGGACCAAGTAGCAGAGATGGTCACTCTTACGGTTCCAGAAAAGGCATGCTGGGGCCATGGGGAACAGCCTCTTCCTGCCTGCCTGAATCTCTTTTCTGGCTGCTTCACTACACCTGGCTATAAATTAATTAAGGGCAGAGAACAAAAGTGAATCATGTAAAATCATGTTTGGCTTGGTGGATTCGGTAGGAAATTGACAAAAAGGCTTTCTGTGAATTAGCTGCGCTGTTCCTGTCATTGCCAACATGGTGCATAGCTGAGGAGTGGCTGGGCAGCTCAGGTCTTTGTTCGTGGCAATGCCTATCTTTATATTTTTACGACATATTAATACCAGGTCATTCCAGAGCTGGGGGCGTGATGTGGAACCAGCTGTACACCATGTGTCACTCTGCATCTCTGTCCATCCTTGTGTCTTCCCATCCCTCTCAAACATCTGAGTTCTCCGGTCCCTTGCCCACTACACCAGCCTGGGACCTCTTCTCTTATCGTGTGGATAATGGGGTTCCAGCCCTCTAACCCATCCCCACCCTGTGCCAGACATCTTCCTGAAGCACCCACTGGTCATGCTTGAGGTCCATGTTGGCTCCACCCGCCAGTCCACACAAGTGCGACCCTCAGTCTGGGCTCCACCAGGAGCCTCCTACCCTAAATCTCCCCGGCTCACTAGTCTGGCCTCTGGGTTTCCAATAACCATATTCATTCCCTCTTAGGCCTCTGCTGTACCCACCTCCCCAAATGCCTTTCCCGTTCCTGCCTGATGATCGACACTTCATTTGCCCTTCAAGGCACAACTGAAGACTCACTTTCTCCGTGCAGCCTTTCCTTCCCGAACCCTTGCAACCCCGACAGTGAGTAGCCCCTTGACTTCTGCTCTGTTTCGTGCTGGTACCGCTGGCTCCTTGTGTGTTAACCTTGTCTTCCCAACTGGCTTCCGGACAGCTCCTCCTACGTGTGCCTCAGCAGTCCCTGCAGGGTGCCCCGTGGGGAGCACAGGGAAGGCTCCGGACTCCAGGGCTGCGTCGTGATGGTGTGGGCTCACAGCCTCATGGTTCTCAAGTTTGGGATGGGAGTGCATCAGGATCACACCGATGCACACCCCAAACTTCCCCTTCTCAGGGATTCCAGGGTGGGAACCGGCATTACAGTTCTAAAAGTCAGGGTTAAAAACTACTCTTGATCTCTTACTCTTGTCCTTTTTTGTGAACAAAAGCGCACTGTTTCTTACAGTCCTTGGACCACTTACAACTTTGCCTGATACTTGCTAAATGTTCGTATTCCCAGGCTTCACCTCTGACCTACTGAACAGGAATCTCTGGGCCAGGTATTTGATTTTAAAATGCTTCCTAGGCGCTTACTATACATAAGGAGCTGAGAATCACTGACGCAGGGTGCTAAGATGCTTGGAGTAGGATGCTGCCCGAGGCTGGGATATCGCAGCACAACATCCCGGGTCATCGGATAGTCTCCAGGTTCTATTTCTACTCCCCAAATGTGAAAAATGTAACAGATCAATTTGCTCTAAACTAATCTACTAAAGGCTAATTTGCCCAGAACCTATTCACCTAATGACTATCTGGTCTAAATTTAAAATGTGCAATTAAAGGATATCTTTTAAACCAATTTGTCTAATGGTACTTCCAATTGAATTTTATAAAAATCATTTATCATTGAGCATTTTGTAAATGATAAGATGTCTTACATCCTTGTGGGTGGGTTTTTCTATTTTATTTGCTTTAGAACACTTTAACAAACAGAGAAACATTATGCCCAATACTCATTTCTGTTTAGTGAGACTACTACATTTTTGCAGTAAGGATGACAAAGTGCAATGAGTGGATCAGGACTGAATTGAATGGCACCATTTATTTTTTCCAAGATGCCAACTTCTTAAAGTAGTGTTTCATCAACCTCATTGATGCTCGGGAGAGGCGAATTCCTGGGCATCACCTTCACAATTCTGATTCGGTAGGTCTACATGGGGCTGCCCAGCAGTCTGCGGGGTGAGTAAACCACACTTGGTGTCACAAGTTACTACAGGGCTAACAAGCACAAAATCATTTCTAAAATTTGTCAGACTAAAAGTATAAGAAAAATTATAAAACCAGGCACTCTTTCAGCTCTGTTAGCTTCAGCAAATTGCTGAGGTTCAGTTTTTCAATCTGTGAAATGGGGATGAAACAACATGCATGGAACTATTGTGAAAATTGAATAAGATAAAGTACATAAACTGCAAAGCATAGTGCCCGGTACTCATTTAGTCAATGAATGGAAACTATAATTCTTGTTGCCGTCACCAGCCTCATTATTGAATTGTTTCCTTCAGGAAGCCCACCCTCCCTGGGGCTGGTTTAGGCGCCTGCCCATTGGAGTCTCAGTGGCCACATGCGGCCCTTTGTCACGGAATTTCCTCCAGAGTTGATTCAATCCATTTCATTTTCCTGGACTTGTTGCTGACTTTTGCTTGCAGGGGGGGAGATGTGATGTATTATAGTAATTCAATCACCTTGAGTATGGCTATTTCCTGACCTATTTTAACTGTTAGCAAGTACACAGTAAGTGCTCAATAAACTTGTTTTTCCTTTTCAACATGTCTTCAGGGCAATGGGAAAAGTGAGAACTTAGTGATCAGTTTCTGCTACACTAAGAATCTGCTAATCAAAGTGTGATCTGTGGACCATGTGAGCTTGCCAGAAATACAGATTCTCAGGGCTCTGCCCAGACATTCTGACAAGATCTCCAGGGGACAATGCACACTCAGGTCTGAGTAACACCCCTGAGAGAGGCACTCCCTTCTGAAGAGGCCGCTCCCTCCGCAGGCAAAATGACAAATGTCCAGGGCCTTCCAGAGGAGTAGATTCAGCCCGGCAGGGGCTGGAGGGGGATATAGCTGCAGCCTGAGGGTAGAATATCCTGGGAAATCTCCACTGGCTTAGAACTCAGAACAGCTGGGGGTTAAGCCCATCTCCAAGACCAAGAAGCTCTGCTGCTCTGCCTAAGACACTGAGCCTTCCTGAGCCTCAGTTTTCTCATCTGTAGAAAGGGAGTACTGCCACCACGTAGGTCTGCCATGAGAAGTAAATAGATTAACGTCTCCGCAGCCGTGTAACGTTCTGAGGGGATGAAGGGGCTGAAAGCTGAGGCCTGCCTTGGCATGGAGCTGAGTCATCTAGAGGAGGAGAAATCCTCCACAAGTTGTTTTTCTAATTTTACGAAGTCCCCATACAGGTTAGTAGAGGGCCTGAGTATAAAATACTCCCAAGTACAGTCCTCAACTCATCACAGTTCAACAAATGTAGTCTTGATTCCGAAATGAACATCATAATATATTCCCTGCCTCTGCCATGGGTTGTTTTGAGGGTCTGGTAGGATCACGTGAACATGCTTTGTAAATTGCAAAGCATCGTATATATTTGCAGTGTTGCTAATAGGACTCTTGCCCCACTTCTGAAAAATCTGCCTATCCTGACACTTTCCAGCCTGGGGTGGGAAGAACGGAAGCCAAAAAAGCAACAGAGAGTGTGTTACTATGTGGTGGCACTATCTTAAGTAAGTAGGTGAAAAAAGCAGTGGTGATTCGAGAGTGGATCAAGTAGTACTGCAAAGAGGCTTCCAAAGGACATTTTGCGGTTCTCCACACTGGCAACCCAACACTGCAGGAGGAGGAGGAGAGGCTGTCCGGGTTGCAGTATGTCGTTCTGCCGCACACCGCACTGCGTCAGTTCTGAGAGCTAGTGTGTGAGAACACGGATATGGGAGTCAGGAAACCTGGATTCTTTGCTAGTAACTAGCTGGGGAAGACAGCTAACCTTCTTGGGATCCAGTCTCTTTACCGCTAAAGATCCAGGCATAAAAATACCTCCTTTACCTGGATAGCACCTCGCTGAATAAAACGCTTTGCATCTATCTGATGCGGGATACTGATCAATTATCGGAGGACACACACGACCGCTTGCATTCCTAACGACGACGGTGGCCGGTCCTGCTGCGGCACACACAGAGCTCTCTGCCTGCTGACTTACCTCTGCAGCCAGACTGATTGAGATGCAGTGTATTCATAAAACTGTCTCTGTTGATGGAGTGGAAGAAGCAAAAACAACCAGTCCCAGAGAACAAGGAAAATAAACCCAAACTGTGAATGCCACAGAGCCATAAAACCCAAGAGGGCTGTATTTCCAAACATGAGTTATAAGCTCTGGTTTATAACTTCAGATGAGCAAATGCAAAGCCGAGATTACTTCTGAAGTCAGCTCCTGCACAGTAGGGCTGTGGCCTACACACAGGGTTAAGTGTGTGCTAAATGAATACACCTCTGGCCCCACCATAGATGAACTTTTAAATTAGCAGCTGCTGCAGAAGCCCATTTATGCCTGCTGCTGTATTAGCAGTACGTGTCAATGAGAGTAGCACTTAGTGTCTGATGAACAAAGATGTTGTAAGAATTTCTCGGTCATTTGCCACCTGGTTTCAGTGGGTTAGAATCTCTGATCTCCTTTCATAGATATAGGTATTTTGCCTGAATACATAAAGGGCCTATTAGAAGTGTATATGGAACTTAAATGAGAGTCCAGTGTCACTAACCTACTGTTAATAAATCAGATTCCCCCAGGCTGCAAGAAGGAGCTCACAGGAGCTCGGTCAATTCCTTCAGAATACCAGACCATCCTGGGGATGACAAGGTAGCCTGGCATTTTGCCTTGGTCAAAGGCAAAATGTGCTGCCTGACCCCTTGTGGTGAGAGAGACGGTGGAGGGAAACAGTAGCTAACAAAAAAAGATATTTGTATTAAATGCCCAAACCTAGCTATCTCTCCCAAGCCAGGCCAGCAAGTGAAAACTACAGCTAACAGTGAGGAATATGTCCTGAGACCTTCTGGAATCCTAAAATTGAGGGCCATCATAGCATACACATCACCAGCACCAGCAGCTGTTTTGGAGCCACTTTCCACAAAGAAACATTTGAAAAATATTTTTAAATCTTATTTTTAATGGACAGATAGTAATTATATATATTTATGGGATATCATGTGACTTTTTGCTACATGTTTACAATGTAAAATGATTAAATCAAGCTAACTAACAGACCTATAATCTCATATACTTATCACTTTTCGGTGGTGAAAATATTTAAAATATTTTAGCAATTTTGAAATATACGAGGCATTATTAAATGTACCCCTCCCAAGACCATCTGGGAAGATGACAATGAGTCGGGAGGACCATGCCTCACTGAGACAGAGGTGCTGGGCAGGAGATGGGGTCACTCACCAGCTAACTGAGTCACTTGGCATGTCACTCTTGCAGGGCACCCAATTCAGTTAGACTTTTTTTTTTTTTTTTAAGTAAAATGACACATTATTCATTGCCAGGGAATTGCTCCCAAAGAGCCAAAACAGCAGATGTCCTTGTAATCATGGGAACAAACACCTATTGAGAAGATCATTAACTATTTTGATAGAAATTATAAATCACCTATAAAAATGGATGATACTGTTTATTTTTGCAGCGGTGGATTAGCGTTACTGCTCCCAGGGAGACTGGGAAAGAAGAGTGTCCTTCAGTCGACAACCAAGGTGTTGAATCTGAGCCTTCTGCAGGACAAGCACAAAGGAAGGTGAGAATTCCAGAGGCCAGATGAAAATAGCACTGACCCCATGGCGCCCATGCTGGGTAGGCGTGGAGGACTGCTGTTTGTGACTATCCCAGACACAGCTGAGAAGGAATTGAATTGAAATCACAAAGTGATGAGGGTGAGAATAAACACATTCATCTGCTCTCAGAACACTGGAGCCAGGGGATATCTGTGAAGTTTGATGGAAGTAAATTTAGATCATATAAAAGGAAATACTACAGAGACTATATGTGGAGCCAGTGTGAATATTCACGGTGAAGGTGTAAATAAGTTCAAGCTAGATCCATAAATATTTTAAAGGAAAAATAAGGATGGCTACAGCTCATCTCTAGTCTTGCATCTCTAGGATGGACAGCTACTCATCGTTAGAAGTCACACTTACACTTCTTGCGTTTATAGTGATGGTGGCGGCTGCTGAAACCATCTGCAGTTGGTGTCTGTAAGAGCATGCCCACTTCCCCTTGAAATTCCTAGTGCACTCCCGAGACCTAGGGCTGGACCACGAGTTTGACTAATACGGTGACTGTCATGTCTAACTGCTACTCTTTCAAGGGGCTGCTTTTCCATCTAGGTTATCACGATTCCTTCGAACACTACAGAACACAGGAGAATCAGCCTTCATTTATGGCAGAACTCAGAAGCGGAGAACGTTTTGCTCCCCTTCGCTGAAGAAGCAAGTGTCCTGCTATGAACTCACAGGCAAAGGATCATCCAGCTCCTCCTAGATGCCTGCAGCCACAGGGGCTTCTCTCCCTCACGAGGCCGCCTGCTGGGCTAAGCACTCAGCAGGGTACAAGGCAGACTAAATCCCTGCCTTCATGAAACATCCCTGAGACGTTTTGAAAGTGTTGTAGGGAAAGAACCAAGGGCGGCAGCTGAGCCCTTCGTAATTTCATGTTGACGTTCGACATTCCCCGGTTACATCTGTACATCCAGGTGTGAATCCATCCAGCAGCATCACTGTCCATCTTATCCCCAACAACACCACGGACACGTGCTTGGCCGAAATCCTGCAGCCGCAGCTAACGGTCCCAACAGCCGCCTGCTTCTTCCTTCCAAGTTACGTCCCTCGTGGTGGCATTCGAGGCTCTCCGCAGTTTCACTGCAAACCACTTTTCAGCCCCATCTTTCATTCCTGCACTACAAGAATCCTACGTTCCTGTCGAGTGTACTATTTGCTGTTTCTAGAACATAATAAACCTTGTACTCATGTGCCTTTGTGTACTCTGCTTCTTGTTGAAGAACAAACTGCTCTTCCAATCCTACCTGTCAAAATCTTACTCATCTTTAAGGCTTGGTTTAAATACATGCTCCTTAAGGATGCTTTTTTTGATTCCTTCAAAAGGATTTCATCTCTTACTATTTGCATTTCTTCAGAACCATGTTTACACCTCTTCCTATTAAACATCTTCTGTAGCTTACCACAGCCTGTAATTCCTACGGTTGACAGCCTTCAGAATTTTTGTACATTATGTGAGGGCTGGCAGGGCACCCTGCACATAGCGGGCACTCAAAACCTAAGTGCTCAGTGAATTCAATCTCCAACCTAACAGTGCTATAAAAAAAAGACGGTGTTTTTCTATGACCTTTGCCCTGGTCATGGACGTCAGAGCACAAAGCATCCTTTAAGAAATGTTTTAAATAAGATAATCCTCATACACACTATGAAAAGAACTTCTGTATTTTGAAAAAGGAAAATCAAGACTGGAAGAACATGGAGAAATGGGTATAAAAATGGGTGCAAAAAGTAAATTCAGGTAATTCCCGTGTTTATAGTCTATATTGTTTATTTTTTTATTTTCTGTTTATTGTAAGTTTTGACATCTTAAAAACCCTTCTGGGGCTGGGGGGAGGCTGCCTCTGGTTGGGGCGGGGGGTGGGTTGGCCAATTTGTAGAAACAGTAAAGGCTCAGCCGAGCCAGTCCTTTCCTCTTCTATCGGGCCTCTACACCTCAGGACCCATTATTCTTCTGCCTTAATCATCCCAGGGCCAGGTACCAGGCCCCTTGAGACCACCCCGATAGCTTAGAGCCTGTTGAAATTATTCAAACTAGCCAGTCCTAGTTCACCCTGCCCTGCATTTCCACAAAAACCCCAATAAAGGCTCTGACCTTGGCTTTCCCCTCACTCCTGCTTTCTGTTCCCCCTCCCCTTGAGGTTTTCCCATGTGCCCTGTGTGGTGAGCTGATCCTCCCGTCTCCAGGAACTACCAGTATAATAAACCTTGTGACCTCACTGGACTCACCATCACATAATGAATACACGACACCTTCCAAGTGTCAATCACCAAGAGAGTGTAAACCTCAAACCTCATCAGGAGGCTTCCATGTTACAACCCATTTTTTTCGTTTAAAGACACACACAAAGTCCAAGTTCACAGCAGTCTAACCCTCGGTTTTCTTGCACTGTCAGCAATGCTGGGAGGGAAGGCAGGGACAGAGGCAGGAGTAGGCAAATGATTCTGTAGGGTTGGAGAGGAGGACACAGAGGAGGGAGGAGGGGATTTAGGGTGCAACAGGGGAGAGAGAATCAGCAATAGAGCAACGTAACGAAATTTCATATCAGAGTGTGACTGCGGAACAGGGACCGTGCCACAACACTAGAGAGACAGCTATAAATGGGAATATCGGTCTTGGCTTGACAAGTGCTGGATAGAGGATTCTCATTAGACACTCACAGGTGCTGGGGCTGAAAAACACCACAGGGCACAGATGCCATTTGTTGGGTAAAACTGTACTTGCAAACCCCTTGGTAATGCTGAAACTAGCAGTCAACTGAGTTCTGAGAATATATAGTAAGTTTTTTGTCTTTCAGGTTCTAAAGATGGTGTAAATAAATCCTAGGCAAGTGCATATTATCAGAAGAACTTGTTTTTAAGGATCAGTAACAGTTTCCTTTCTTTGCTGAACTGTCAGTGTCTAATTGTGGTCAGCTGCTTGCCATGTGGTGCACCCTTGCTCCTGGCTCTTATAGATGGTCTCCTTCTGGTCTGCTTTGAAATCCAGCCTAACTGAACTCAGGTCCTCTTTATAATCAAGTGCCTTGAGTACATTATTTATTTTTGAAAGGCTAGATGATCGTTGTCCCTGAGTTGTGCTGCGGACTGAATTGTGTCTCTCCCAGGCCCCCCAAATGCAAATGTTGAGCCCCACCCCCCATTTGACTGTATTTGGAGGGAGGAAGTAATTAAGGTTATTTGAGATCCTGGGGATGGGTCCCTAATCTGATAGGATTAGTGCCCTTATAACAGGAGACTTCAGAGGTCTCTTTCTTTCTCCCTGTTATGTGAGCACATAGCAAGAAGGCAGCTGTCTATAAGTCAGAAGAGAGCCCTCACCAGAAACAGAACCCTCCCAGATCTTGATCTTGGACTTTCCAGCCTCCAGAATTGTGAGAAAATAAATTTCGGTTGTATAAGCCACTCAGTCAATGTTATTTTGTTACAGTAGCCCAAGATGACTAATACAAGTTATAAAAAGAACGAAGCAGATTTTCTAACTACTTGAATGGATTAAAACATACAAAACTAAAAAACCAAGAAAGCCAATGATTTAAAAGAAAATTGGGGAATGGGCATCTTGGTGGAGATGGTATAAAGTTTTGGTTATAAATGAGGACTCTGGACTCAAACAAAATGGGTTCATGCCTGTCTCTGCCACTTACTAGCTATGTGACCATAACCAAGTCCTTTAACTTCTCCAAATTTCAAGTTCCTCTTCTGTGAAAAGGAGGTAATAATGATAATGGTATCTACCTCATAGTACTAAACGGTACATGGTAAAGTTCTCAAAAAATGTTAGCTGCCATTACTATTACCCAAATGTTAGATGATTATCCCTCATTCGACTGGCACACGGAAGGTACCTGCATGCAGAAAGCATGGGTTATTCACGCAGAGTGTAACGTTTGACTTCTGGAGCCAGGATACCTGGAGAGGTGACTGATGAAGACTTAGAAAGGCAGGAGGCAGGGGCCGTTGCCTTCATCACCCTTCTCTTCTAGGGTCATCCATCATTCTAAGAAGGATGCATTCTCAGACTGGGTTCACCTCAGATCACATTCATCACACAACCAGCTGTGTCTGACACCGTACTTTCAGAAAGGAAGGAGTTCGACGTCCAACAGCTCCTGACCTCGTATTATGTGCCACTGCACAGGCTGATGTCGGAGGAGATGAGATGAAAGAGGATGACGACAGAAAAACGACAGTTTGGGAGAGTGAGAGAGCTTCTCCCTGACTGGCTGACGAACAGAGAAAAACTGTAAGACAAATAGCTTCCAAGTTAATTGAGGTTTTCCTGATAGAGTGGAAGCAAATGCCAAAGTAGAGATATTTCTGCAAGTCTTTCCCTGATTGTGAACTTGGAAACGGCTCTGGCTCAGGCTCATGTTTCCTCTAGTATCCTAGCACACCATAAACCGCCGTCATTCTCCATTAATCCCGCTGGATGTCTTCCAGCTGTCCTGTTTCCTTTCAAACATGTCAACAAAACAACAGACGCCGAGGACATACTAAAACACACAGGTCTCGATTTAGAGTTCCGGAATTCGTAGTTTATTAATTCCTTGGGACGTGGCCCAGATGTCTCTGGAGTAATTAGTAACAGAACAGGGTTAATGTAGCAGCTTCACGGCGATGCAGATTCATTATGACTGATTGCTCACTTATAAAAATTAAGCAAGTCTAATTGAATTTAAACCCAAAAGGGTAGCACTAGACTCACAGTCCACAGACTTCTCTACTTGTGTTGTCTTTATCATATTTTAGAGGTTACCAGGTACAGCCATGGTAAAGATATTAGCTTTTGTGTATTTTTATTCATTTGATCCAAGCTATATGGAGGTGATGAGCACAGATAATATAGTCTGCTCTCCTGAGAAAGACCAGGGAAGCCAGAGAGATTAGGCCAATTTAGATACCTTCGGTCTTTCACATGTAAAGAGTCCTGTGGATACCAGGCCACTTATGCTCCTGGCCTCACAGATAAAGCTTAAGTTGCCTCCATTAATTAGATAACTTTATAAATTAGAAGGTGGTGATAGTTAAGAAATTCTGTCAACTCTTCTTTAACAATGTCTCATCTACTGGTCTGGTCTCTCTCTTCTCACTGCTATCCATCGATTGGACCAGTCTGGCTCAGATTGGTCCAATTATTCAACTAGTGATTTTGGAGTACCCGGCCTAGAGCTGTAGCCTTGGAGGTAGCTTCGCTGACAGGCTTTCGACCTTCTCCTCCTCCTGCTCATTCTCCCCAGTGGCCCAGGAAGATACATTTTAAAGGCTAGTTTGTATCACACCCCTCCCCTGCTCAAACACCTCCAAAGGCTTTCCCAGAGCCTGGGGAATAAAATCTAAATCCTTGCAGGCCTTTACCTAGTGAACGTCTCTCTCAGTACGCCTCAAGATGAAGCCTCCAGTCCAGCAGAGTCAACTCTTCTAAGACCCAAAACACTGCCACCTCTGAGCCTTTGTCCAGGGTCCTCTTTCCTGGGATGCCCTTCACGCTTGACAACTCAGCTCAAGATTCAGCCTCCTCCTGTAAACCCTTTACGAGACCACGCTGAACTACAAGTGTTATTCTTTATAGCAGCCACTTTAGCACTCTATTTTATATATGTACATGCATTCCTTAAACGGTCATATACTTGAATGCGCTTTGATACTTCGCACAGTATTCTGCCTATGGTGGGTGTGTTAAATAATTATGTATTACATGAAGGGGTTTATTTTGCACAATATTTAATCCTTCTTAAGGGAAATTTGACATCGAAGCCTTAAAAGATAACATATTCTTTGACTCAGCAATGCTAGCTCTAGAAATAAATTAGGGAAAGCTCAGAGATGCTTGTAAAGACATATGCAGGCCATTGTGTATGTCCACTGCTATGTTTTTGCAATACAGAAGATGGAAAAATCTTAAGGAGTCAGTTGAGGAAACCCTGATCCACGCTAAGCAGCTAATAAAATCATGTCGTGGAATATTTACCAACACGAGAATCAGTTCACAACACATCACCAAGTGCAAAAAGCAGATGATAAAACAATATGCGCAGCAATATTTGATTTTTATTAGATAAACGGGCAGTTGTTATCTCTTAGAAGGAGGCTTCCAGGGCATTTTCTCCTGTGAATTTGAATTTTGGGGCACTGAACTAACATATTATTAATGTGCGGAACGGTCCTTTTAGATGGAAACATTGCTCTTTCCCTTTCAAACCACAAACATCTGACTTGGGTGCACACACACATTAGCAGGGTAGTTTGACACAAGCCCACGCCTAAGCTGGACTCTACGTGGGAGACAGCTGCTATCATGGAAACGACATTCACTAAAGCAGGAGTTGGGAAACACAGGGTCTAACTGGGCCTCTATTCCGGAATTCCTGTCAGCCCTGGAAAAGTCACTTATTTTTCTTAAACCTCAGTGTTTCTACTTTCAGATAGGTGAATATTCTTCCCTACCCCCACTCCCATTAATGTTACAAAATGCTATAGAGATCAATCAGATACTATTCATAAAAATTGAAAAAAGACAGTATCAGGTAGGGATTATAATCAAAATTGGAGAAATAACCCCCTGAAATCTTTTAATCTCTGATTATGCCACAGCCTTAAATCACAGAATGGTATCCAATTCACGTGCCAGCGTGCAATGAAGTACAATTTCACTGAATGTCCAATTTAATAACTGTGGATACATTCATTAAGTAACACTTCAAAATGAAAATACCAAAACCATTTTAGGACAACATTGCTAAGCTTATTCTTCTTCTAAAGGTATTTCCCATGTGCTTGGCAGATTATCTTTGCTTTTTGTTTTTCTTTTTTAAGAGATCAGACAGTACTGAAATGAATTTTAATGGAAGAAAGATACTGGCCTTCAGATCAATAACTTAAAGACAAAAAACTTAAAGCCTTGACAAACTCCTCAGGAAGGGAAAAGGCACTATTCGCTATCTCTGCGAAAATGTTGATGCTAAATCGACTTCGCGCAGATGGGCAAATAATCCTGAATTACTCACATAAATGCAACGCACATATTTACAGATACACACGACTGAAGGCTCCAGGCAAATGGCTGGTACGTGTATATCAAATGCTTCTTGACATGAAAGCACAAACCCTGCCCATGACTGTAAGTACCAAGACACACACAGAAACACCCAAGCATCCCACAGGGTAACCTCCCCAGAGAGGTGCATTTAGGCCTCAGAGAGAAAGAACAAGAGAGAAAGAAATGATCCCTTGAAGGGAAGGAGGGGCAGCACGCCCCCGGAAGACGGCTCCACTCACCTGTTAAGTGGTTGGCAATCCTGGCAGTGGGTTTGGGAGGCAGGGCCGGGGGTTGCTTGAGGAGGGATAGCTGCTTCACTGGGGTCTCCTCATGGTCTCCAGGGAAAGCAGCAGGTTTTTTGGGGGGCAGTAGCAGGGCTGGTTTGGCTGAAGGATCTTGGGACAGGAGGACTCCACACTCACTGGCAGAGGGACTCTCTTCAGACACTGAGGGGACAACCACATGATACACAGGAGACATTACACAAACGCAGTGCAGGCGGGGCCGGCGGGGGACACAGGACAGGGACACGGGATAGCAACACAGCAGAGCGCCGACTGCTTCGGGTCACCACGCACGTGTGGAGGGTCACAGTGAGGACACTGGAAATCCGATAGAGCAGGAGGGATGTAGAGGGGGCAGAGGAAGAGAGAGGGAGAGATGGAAAGAGCGAGAGGGAGAGAGAGGAGGGCGTTTTCTCAAAACCATCAGAAACTTTACCATTTCAGACTCGGCGTTCACCATACAAATCCTAGGATGCTCTGAAATGTGACTCATGGGGCCAGGGCAACAAGCGACAGGTTGGCAGGTATAGGAGATCAAGGATGAAGAGCCCCTCCAACCCCTGGCTCGGGCCCATTTGCCCTTTGCTGCAGGGAGGAGAGTGTGGGTTCAAACACGCAGGGAGTCTTGGTTTTGCTCGTTGGGTCGCGCTCTGTCCTGCCCTCAGGTCTGGGACACCAGGGACTGATGTCGGCCTGCAAGGCTGACACCACACGGCTGCACCCACATGCCTTGGGTGGCTGCTCTTCTGGGTACTGGCACTCGGCGCTGAGCAGCCTCCTCCGAGTCAGTGCTCTGTAGTTTTAGGGACCCCATCCTGCCTCTGCCACTGCGACAAGGCACAGATGCTGCAAGCCAACCCCTTCCATTCTTCCCCGTTCCTCTCTCCTCTTGCTCGCCAGAATTACGGTTTTCTTGTTTCAATTCACCCACTTCTCTTTGCTCTGCTTTGGGCCTGATTCTTTTCTCCCCTGAGGGGGAACCCCTGGCTGGCTCCTGTTTAGAGCTGTCCCTGGCCGGTAGCACACACCTTCCTCTCACGATGGTAGTGTGGCCGATGACAGAGTGAAACTCTCTGACCACTCTGGGATGACAGATTTCACTAAAACCATCAAATCCATCTGATTCCAATGTCACAAGGAAGATGGGATTTTAAAAATTCACCGCTTTCTTTGGCGAACTCTCCCTGGGCCAGGCAGGGGGGAGGGACAGGGACTGTGACTCAGTTGCATACCCTCTCCGCTCCCATCACTGCCACGGCAAGAACGCCTATAAATGACTCCTCCCCGCTCTGCCCTCTGTCTTCCCGCTTGACGTGGGTAACAGTGTTCTGTGCAGCATCAAAGCCCTGCAAAAAATCCTCGTGAGCACTAAACTTCCCCCGTCCCAAGGGACACTATTGCTATCGGTGTGGGACCCACTGATGGAGCAATGACTCCAGTTCCCAAAGTGAAGCATGGGAGTTGACTTTGTGACACACCATCCCTCCCGGCCTCCCAGGTGACCTCCCATGGGTGTGGATTCTACCCGTGATGTGGCAAAGGGACGTGGTCTTTCTGCCCATACTCCACATATTCCAACAGGTTCCTTCCCCTAGACTGGTCTCCTGACAATAAATACCGCTCCTCACTAGCTGTTGGAGGGACCCATTTTTGGACCAGTTAGGACCACTCTGCAAACCTGAGAGAATGAGTACTGGCCACTCAGACGACTTTGGACCAAAGAGGGAGGTGACGGTCAGATGGCACCAAAAATCATTGATAGGCAGTATATAATTTAACCAGTAAACCACACACAATTTAGTTGACAATGAAATTGACTGACTGTATCCAGTAAATTGATATAATACCACCATTAATTGGTATATTAAAGGGTATGCCCAGGCATTCTGAACAGACAGATTAGGTAGGTGCCAGTAGAAACACAGAATTCTTCAGCTTTACCTTAACAGAGATGAGTGTTAGAAAACAAAACAGTGACATTTTAAATGAGCAATATTACAAAAATAAGCCCTATCTCATTTAAAAAGATTAAGGTTATAAAGAAAGTTTTAAAAACTGTGGAACAGTAAGTGTAAATATTCTCCATTTTGAAAACACTCAGTATGTACTAAAAGCTATTATGAGGTCAGTTTGATCCAAATTTCCAGATCCTTACGCTTAGAATATCCCAAAACACAGTCCCAAGTTCAGCCAGGCCAAAGGTCCTAGCGCCACACTCTGAGTCCCACTCTGCGACCCTGCCAAGGGCATTACCTGGCCCGTCCATGATGTCTGAAGCTTGGAGCACCTCGTATGAGCAGGGATCCCTGGGCATTGGGACTGGCTCCATTTCGGACAGGGCAGGCAGAGAGAGCTGGCTGGAGCTCAGGGACTGCCCGTTTTCCAAGGAGTCGTCTTCATTCGATATGGAAAGCTCCCCATCTGTCAGGAAAAGAGATTGCAGAGTTAGACAACGTCTGCCTTCCAGGAAAGGGCGACACTGACTGCCTGCTGTATCTAGATGCCTCTGAACAATCTTTATCAAGGTCAGTATCAAAAGCCAACATCTGTTCTTTAGCTTTTAAGACACTTCATCTTATCTTTAGAGATACGTCTGCCTAACCATCAGGGCAACAGTTTCCAGTGATCTTCAGCAATATGCCTGTTTTCTCTGTCTTTCTAATCAGCATCCATCACATTTTCTAGGAATTGCTTTTTTAAAAAATGAAAATGAATTAAAATTAATTTTTCCTCATCATTTTTAAAAACGTAGAAACATTCAGCAGATCTCAGAGGTTGGAAAACCAAGATCGGGAATTCCTACTTCAGGG
The DNA here is from genome assembly GCA_963575035.1 of Avahi laniger. Classification (NCBI taxonomy): domain Eukaryota; kingdom Metazoa; phylum Chordata; class Mammalia; order Primates; family Indriidae; genus Avahi; species Avahi laniger. The sequence continues at coordinate 16,561 of CAUYSK010081710.1, forward strand.
AGCAAAGGGCTTCATGTCACTCAACAAGCAGCAAGATCCCAGGAAAAGACTCATCCCTTCTTCAGGTTAGCTCCTCGTCCAATTTCTCTAGGTGCTGAAGCTGGGTGGGAGTGGGCTCTAACCACCCAAGGATGCCGGGAAGTGCCAGGATTCTCCCAGTGCCAGCTACCGATCATGCCGTGTGCCACACACTTTGAGCCTGCTTCAAGCTCAGCAAAACAAGGGCTAGCCAGTTAACACCACAGTGGCGGATCAAAGGCTCCTGTACAATGGCCGTCTGTCAAATCAAAATTCCCCCAGTGTGATTTCATCCTAGCCCAGGGGAGTCTTAGATAACTAGACATTAAAGTCACATTAATTTTTAAAGGGGACTGAAAGCCATTCCAGTAAGATGAATAAACACCCAGATGAAAGACTAAGATACCTCGTCAGAAATACAGAAACCAGCAGAGCAAATACCTGATGTAAAACCGGAAGAAAGATGACTTACTTGTAGAAATGAAACAATGAGGAGACTACAAGGTGAATCTTGGGTAAATACTCCTTTCCTTTTGCTATGTTGCACCCATCGTTAGGATTTTATATAGCAATGACATCTACATCTGTATCTATCTTTATATACACACAAACAGGACTCCTCTATCCCCCCATCAATTAGAACTGGCCCAGTGAATGCATGTTCAATAGAAAAATCTACAAACCCTCAGGGTTTAAATAGCATATGATTCAAGGACATACGGTATTTGACCTGAATCTCCTGTAAACATGGCAAAAATATAATGAATACCAAAATAATAACCTGAAGCAGACAAGCACTGGCATTTGAAAGATTGTGTTGGTTTTTTTTTCTTCTTTTAATTCAGCCTTTTTGTATGCCCCAAATGGTAGCAGCAGTCATCATAATTGGGATCAACAATATGATTACTGCTCATGAATAAGGAAACGAGAGCAGAGCAGACTCTAAGCCAATGCTCTGGAAATTACACAGCTGAACTGGGAGTCTTCGGCATGGGAAGGGCTGAGTGTTCATGCATTGCCATCCCATAGTGGATATTCCCCAGTCCTCTTAACGTGCTTTTATTTAGCATGTTCAAACTGACGCCATGGGAAGTAGCTCTGCTTAAAGTTCCCAGCTGGAGGAATAATGATGCGGTTGCCACTCACTTTAATACATCTCTAGGAAACTACTTTGATTCTGATGTTCCAGGTATAGTGAAAATCCTGGTTGAGACAACCGGAGGGGAAGGGGGTTTCAGTGCTGTTGCCAAGTTTTGCCTCTTTGGGACAAGGCTGCATACACTTTAACAGTTATTAATAAACATACCATAGAAGCAACATTGGGAAAAAAAGTCAGACGCAACTGCAGTTGCATTACTGGAAACTCCTCCATGAATCTTGGTTTCACGAAGGCAGCTGGCTTAGGCCAGTAACAGAGAAGCAGTATTGCTCACTCCTCTTGGGACATATTGACTCTCGAAAAATTGAGCTCCCTATGGATTAAAAGTACCTTTGTTAAGTCACAAAGGCCCAAATCACTCTGGAGAGGAAGGAAGCCTGGGAATTCCATTGTCCTAAATGCTAAATATACATTTCCTTTGAAAAAATAAAAATGGGAGAAGATATAAGATACTGATCATAGCACCACTCTAACAGAAATAGTTTCTTTTTTCTGTACATGTTTTTCCCTGGTTGTAATCCTACTCTGTACCAAATTTTGTGTCTTGCTTTTTTCCCTACTGTTATAAGCACTATAACTGGCATAATAAGCATCTTAATGATCATACTGGATCAATATATAAATGTTTACTTAGCTATCTCCCTATGGCTGGTCACAAAAGGATAGTTTTGTGCTATTATGAAAAAAATGCAACAAAGATCATCTTCCTATATATAGTTTTTTTCTGCAATTAGAATTCTTTTCCTTTAGAATAAATTTCAATAAATGAAATGTATATGTATTAATATTCTAAAGTCCAGTGGATGCTGTGAAATTGTTTTTCTAAAGGGTTTTCCAATTTACACAGTTAGCAGCAATGTACACACCACAAACATCTCTTAGCTTTTGGTAATTTCTTTAACATTAAGATTGGTAACCATTTTATCTATCTATTCATCCATCCATCCACCTATACAGACATACACACAGACATACAGATACACAGACACCCATACACACACACATACACATATCTAGTAGAAGTAAAACTAATAGGTATAATACATTCATTATTATCATTTATGACTAAGATGAGTAGTTAGCAAAAGTGAAAACCATTTGATTTTGCGTCATATAATATGGGGATAGAATGATTCTGCCACTTTTCAGTACTATTTAACAATCTTTTTAATGACATTTTCAAACACACACACACACACACACACGCACAGACAGTAGAAACATTACTGCAATGGTTCTTGTATACCCATCATCAAGCTAAGGACTTAGCTGGAAATTCCTAACACTTGGTACTTCTAAGTGTGAGTAATTTGAAGACCAGTCAGGCTCTCCATGTCCTTTTACTATTTACTAGTACTGTTTATCAGCTTCTTTACCAGCATTTTAAAATTCACATTATTTAAGAAGCCTGTCCCCACAGGAAGAATTTAACCCTCCAGATCAAAATGGATGACTTGCACTTTTATCTATCCGGGACATCGCCATCTCTTGTTATCATGGATGAGATAGTGCTCACTGAGTGTTGGAAATTATTTTGATGTTTTACCTTCTAAAGTTCTCTATGATAATGGCTTTCAAAAATGGTGCACGATGACCTCCAATCATAAGACGCTTTCTACAGGAATTAGTAAAATGCCAACAGGAGGAAGGGAGAAGGCAGAAGAGATGAGATGGGTCGGGGCAACGGTTTTCAAACTTTAGCGAGCATCACGGTCCCCTGGAGGGCTCCTCCTGTGTCTCTGGCCCAGTAAGTGCAGGGCGAGACCTGAGAACATGCATGCCTAACAAGTTCCTGGGTGATGCTGGTGCTGCTTTTGCTGGTCAGGGTTCCAAAGTGTGAGAACCACCGGGTTAGGGGTGAGGAGTTGGGTAGGCAAGAGAGCCTGCAACGACAACTGCGCCTGGTCATGATGAAGTTCAGGGCGGGAAGCACTTACGGTGTGGCCACCATGCAACAGAGATGGTTGGTTTAAGCCTCAGAGAGGACACGAAAGCGGGAGGTTGCAGCACCTAACCGTGGATCACGAATATGAACTTGTCACAAAGGACATCGGGGCTGGAGAGGGCAGGAGGGCGAAGCGAGCCAGAGGCAGACTTATCTGCCAAGGTAGAATCAGGTCACAAAAGCAGCAGAGAGCAGTATGCTCAAGTTAGCACAGGTCGATGTCATGAATTTATTGAAATAATGAGACAGAAAGCAATGGATCTAAGATGTCAAACTGGCCATGGAAATTGTGCCAGCCTTATCATCCTCTTCTCGTGGGGCATAAGAAACAAAGATGCTAGGAGAGTCAAGTTAACACCAAACCAGTGAGAGTGAATGAATTCATTCAGTTGACAAACAGCTGTTGAAGCCTGTAGTAACAACACGTATCGTGTACCAGAAACCGCCAACCCTCAAATGAGCTCATGAGGCAGGTAGAGGTTTGCCGTTACCTTGTTACGACACACGTAGAAACTACTGCCCAGATGGCTGCCTTCAGAGCCCTGGAGCTTAACCACACCCCAGCCTTCCTCCCCTCCGGAAAGTCAGGTGTGGTGCCAAATGCTAAGGAGAAAACAGACATGCGGTGGGGGAAGAGGGTGGGGCGGGCTGCAGAAAGGCAGACCCAGGGTGGAGCCACCGTGAGCCACCTGCTGTGAGAGTTGGGAGAAGTCAAGCCCTCAGAAGTAGATGAAGGAAGATAAGGGGTGAAGGAAGAAGAAGACGTGTGCTCAGAATAGATGCATACTACACGTGAGGGCAGGATCTTGTCCTGCACAGAACTGTTCTCGATGTTTTAAAAGTATGATTTATGTAAAAGTTTTGATTCAGAGGCTTGGCTCAAAAGACACACTCAAAAACTTTTTTGCTTGGTTTAGTTTAATTGCATCTGCCTCTAGTGGATGTCACCTTTGTGACTGTATTCCAAGTGTTTTTCTGCTTGTTTTTGATCATTTGTTGTTTCATTGTTGTTCTTTGTTTGCTTTAGAGATATTCTTTGGTTTGGGGTGATCAACATCAACTTCTGCTCAATTAAATTTTCTCAAAGCTCAAGGTCGACTGAAGTTGTTTTTATAGGTGAATGTCACCACGGAGAGTGGGTGACAGGAATTCTTTCAGGGTCTCATGGATATCTACGTAACAGCAATTTCTACTTAAAAAAAATTGTACGAAGAATGGATATTTCACTCTGAAAAGGTTTACGGCCCTTTGAAATTTAAGAAAGTGTCAGTTCTAATTCTAAAGAACAAAATACTCTAGGAAATTTAAGCTCACAACTGAATCTGATTTTCTCTGATATGAGTTATTGTTTATATGAAAATATGTTTAAAAATGTATTTCTAGTGTCATAAAAATTCTTATTTAATAAATAATAGTTGAATATGAGTATGAAAAATTGCTTTATATCTATGTATTGAACCAATATAGTGATAAATTCCATATAGATCAAAAAACTAAAATTAAAACCTCAAAACCAGAATAAATAAAAATAGGAAAAAATAGAAGAGGAGAAATCGATTTACTTATTCAAGTTGTGCAAGAGGGAAGCCAGATGGATGGTTTCAACTTAGTCATAAAACTTTCCGATTTTTAATTTGCAAAATGAAATGCCGTACAACAAACAGAAGAAAAAAGCAGCACAATGGAAATGTGTGTGCCAAATATAACTGATAAAAGAACAAACTATTCCAAGCAGAAAGAGTATTTGTTCAGGTAAACAAAAATCAAGGCCCAGGTGCCACTTGTACGATGCATAATCTTGTTAGGAACGAGACAAATGCGAATGAAATGTCCGTGTGGGTGATGTTGCTGCAGGAAAATGCTTGAAACAATGTCAAGTACAGAAGCAGGAATGCAGAACACTATGCACATGTTGATTACAATGGCTTGAAACGAAGTATGTGTGCAGGCTGGCCAAGTTCTGAAGGGAATTGGGCACGGTATAAGTAGAGTTTAATGACCATTTATGACTTTTATTTTCCTGTAAAGATGCTTACCTTTATAAAAGCTGATACAGAAAAACTGCAAGCTGCCGTGTTGAATTGAATGAAAAAAATAATGGTTTTTGTTAGAGGGGATAACCCATTCCTCAGGTTTCTGTGAGGAGGAATTTCCCCCAAGCACTCCTGATGTTTGTCCCCACCCTTTCCACTGCTACCTCACTGCTGGGACATAAGCACTGGTCCCTGTGTCTCCACTGGGGGAAGCCGTCTATCCTCTCTCCTTCCCAGCCTGGATCAGTATTGATTCAGGACTCCGACTTCCCCACTTGGTGGGCTGGTTTCAGGTTGAGGCTTGCGGGGAGAAGAATTATCAGGTCCATCTATGACTTCCTCCATGCCAGCTTTTAACAGTGATAAAGGCGATATTCTAACTTTGCTTTCCCGTTTGTCTTATTTCTTGCATGATTCAGAAACTCAGAGACAGAAGAAGAGTGCTAAACGTGGGTCCCTGAAATCCGTAACAATCTGAAGACTCAAGGGAAGAGAATGCTTTTTCCATTTCGGGTAAAAAGAAATCGAAGGAGTGGCGGATAGGCGCTAGGAAGGAAGGTGTCATCGACTATAAACCACGCACTCCTGGGACGCCTGCATCTCAGTGAGCAGAGCCGTGCAGCTGGGCACCTCGCCTTCACTCTCAGGTATAAAGAAGCAGTGGCTGCAGCAGAAAAGAGCCCCAGCCCGGTGTGGGGACAGCCGTGTTGCCGTCCTTGCCATCACAGGATGAGACAAGCTACCTAACTTCTGGGGACGCGGTGTATGTCCCTTGAAAACAAAAGTGCTGTGTTAGAGGATGCCCTACTTGCTTCCAGATCAACGTATTCTCTGTATGGGTGCTGGAAGAGACTTAAAAAAAAAGCCCCCCAAAGAACTTGCAAATCAGCAAGAAATGACAGATGAGCTAACACAGCAAAGCATTTTCTATGCAGCTGCTCTTTCTCCTGTCTGACTTACTGTTCAGGCTTATTACAGCAAGAACGAGGGAGTAAACTAATGGATTTCTGCTTTATTGTTAGTGAAATAAATTTTATATTCTTATTTTTAAAAAAACTAGTAAGTAAAATTTCCATGTAGATCCAGAGGTTTGTGCTCTACATACAAAGCCTCCGTACACAGCAGAGAGACAGGAAGGAAGAAATGAAAGGCAAAAGAAACATTTTTGGAGTATCTTCTGTGCAAAGTACAATGTTGGACATTTTATAGTAAGTACGATGTTGGACATTTTATAATGATAGTAATACTAACCACCCCTGAAACAAGATAACAATATTTCAAGAACTTACTATGTGCTAGGCTGTGTTCATTTTATCTATCCATCCATCCATCCTATGAAGTTAGTACCTAAATTATCCTAATTTTATAGAGAAAAATGAACACTAGAAGTAACTTTTGCGAAGTCACATAATGAATAGGTGCTGAGCTAGCACCATGTGGTGTGTGAGATCTCATTTAAAGTGATTTATTTTGAAATCTTAATTCCTTAAGGATGGCAAGAAGAATCCAGCAATCCTTTACAAATAAGACATGTAGTTGTCAGAGTTAAAACTCAAATTGTGTTAACTGTTAGTCCTTATAGCAGAGAATAATGAACAACATCATGAAATCATGGTTACATTTATGCTTCCGTTGTAAAAACCACATTATTACATAAGTGAAATGTCATGTGACAATTTCAGGCTGAAAACATTAGGAAGCCTTAGCTACACTGTGTCTTTGTTGGTAATGCAAATGTGTAGAATTTACACATGCACGCTTGTGAAAATTCAAACACATTTCAATTTACTGATGGTCACCAATGTCTATAAATAAAGCAAAATAAAAAAAGTCAAGCCACTCTATGTTGAAGCAAATAATTATCCTTGTGAAGACACGGGAGGGGAACCTAATGCAAGCATTTGCTAATTGCTCTTTCCCTCTGAGACAAGAGCTGCTGTTCAGCTTGTTCCATTCCCATTTTAGCTTCCCAGACGTGCCCTTTGACCAAAAAGCGCATCTCAGACTCAGAGTTGAAGGTGCTACCCAAAGAAGTGCCACTCTGGTTGTGGTGGTGGTCCTAATACTAGCAAGCCTTTTTTTTTTTTTTACATTAATATATATTTTCCACTAGAAAAAAAAATGCACTCATTAAGGGGGCATAGCCATTGTTTTGTAACTCACAGAGCTTTGAACACACTTCTGTTAATCCCAATAATCTTTTAAATCCCTGCAATTGAAGCTGCTAGCAATTCCCACAGTCAGTGAAATGATATGCTAGAGCAACAGTTAACTAAGAAATAACTTGTCTAAGGATTTCATCGATGGATTAAAAGCTTTAAGCCTAAGAAGTTGAAAATAGCTCCCTGGCATTTGTCAACTTCCACTGGAGGTATTTTCTTCAATTTGTCTCATTTTAGGGAGTTGATATGACTACAGTGATACTACATTTGTAATTTTATAGAATTTTAAACATATATAGAGTATAGAAAGCAATACATGTCTATTAAACATTGCCTATTTTCTAAGGAGCATTATAATCCTTTGATTCTCGGGCATTTAAAAAGACTTGAAAGTCGTATTTAAAACAAACAAACAACCGCAGTAGCTCCTTGGCACGTTTTCTTTTCCAGTGAGGAAAGGTCATTTTGCGGGTGTGTGTGTGTGTGTGTGTGTGTGTGCACGCATGTTTTATGTATGTGTTTAAACGTTGTCTGTGCCCCATCAGGATTTATGGCAGACACTGAAGGATCCATGGGACCAAGCAATCTATATGCTCAGAACTCATAAATCAGAGAATCTTCCAGTTTATCTTCTATTTCTATCTGCAGTAGAAGTCTTTGGATTATTCATATAGTTAGCATATACGCAAGAACAATTTTTCAAGAGCCACAAGGTTCTTTACTTTCTGACACAGGCATCTTTGTGACTCTCAGAATCCTTTTGAACCAACTGCCTTGAAGATCTGTGCAAAATGTATTTCAATCTCAGAATTTAATTGATTCTGTGACACTCTGATTGGATGATTTCATACACGGAATAGAATGGTACGTGTTTCTGTGCTCGAAGAATCACCTTGCTTTTTTAGTGTTGCTGTTGTTCTGGATTTAATATCCCATTTTGATTTTAGCAGGCTTTTCCTCTTTTGTACAGAGGTCTTTGCTAAAACATTAAATATGTGAAGTGCAATGATTTTCCATCACAAAAGTGGCAAAGACATTGACCTTGAATAGCTTGTTTCAGTTGCACGTCCCTGTAGCTACTTCCTGCTGAATTTATTAGTATTTACCCCTTTGGCTGCATCTCATGGTCAAGAAACCACTGCTCTTGTGGAATCTGGGCTGCTTCTTGGACCTCGAGCCTATTGGTGACACGAACACTTCGTTGCATCAAATTGTGCCTGTCTCCCAGATGCGTTTCTTTAACCTGTCCCAGGCATGGTTATGGCTCCTCAGCAACCCTCATGCCAAGTGCATTGGCTCTCACATTATCTATTCTGATGAACTCTGATGGTTCTGACCAGCACTATTTCTGGTAATGACTCTAGCTTTATGATTTGCAGCTGGAAAGAGGAATTACCATCTCGCTATCCCTGGGCATTTTGATATCAGAAATGCAACTAGAGCAGGGATTGGATATAAAATGAACGGAATGTCACAGTTTCTCTTCAATGCAGTAGGATAGTCTGAATCTCACACAATCATACAGCATTGTGCAAGAGGCCTCTCATTGTTAATAGGGTAGCCTGGCTCAGACTGAAATTCAAGATTTAAAAAAATCCTTAATGGCTAAAGCTGGGGGAGGGAAGAGACAGGGGCTGACCATTTCAGAATTTAAGCAGCTCTATTTCTCTAGGTGACCTGTCGAAAAGGACACCCACTAGCTACATGTGCTGTTATTCAAATTCACTAAAATTAAATAAAATTCACAATGCAGTTCCGCAGTCAGACTAACCACATTTTAAGTGCTCCACAACCATACAGGGCTAGTGTATCAGCTAGCACGAATGATGGAATGTTTCCATTCCTGCCAAAAGTTCTACCGGGCAGCACTGCTCAGGGTGGACTTAAAAATCAAAATGATGGGCCTAACACATGTGCAAAAGTAAATCCATCTCTGGAATTAAGAGGTTATAGTGATGCTGCTAAACTAATTTCCATCGCAATGAGTAGTCGGCTCAGTGGACTGTATTCCCTTTAGAGAAACTGTACTGGTGAGAAGGCTGGAGCGCTGGGACAGGGGACAAGCTCTGGAGCACATGCGGACAGCGGGAGCCCTGAGAGCAGCAGCACAGAGCCACAGAGGAGGGCAGGGCCTTTGGATAGGCCTGGGGTCTCACAGTGGAGTCCCAGCTCTGCCTGGGTGGAATCAGGGAGGGCAAAGAGGGCATGGGAGAGCGTCAGGGGAGGGCGGAAGAGCAGCACAGGGCAGGTGGCTGGTGGAGACCAGAGCTCACGTCTACTGAGCACTGACTCTAGGCAGCAGTGGCCTGAGAGCCCAAGTCGGGTTGTGTCCTTTTATCCTCCGACAACGCCATAAAGGACAGCAGGGGCCAGGACGGAGTTGGAGAGTTCATCATTCCCCGAGCACTCCCAGAGACGTGAGGACGATCACCTGGTTCCTAACAGAACGCCTTCGATCCAACAGGCTGGGCCTGGAATAGCGAGAGAGGGTTAAAGGAAAGCGTGGCCTTGCAGGCTGGAGCAGTCTGGGCTCGTGGGGTTATACTCAGTCAGAAAGCGGAGTCCAGAGACACGAAAGGTGTGCCGTACTTTCTACTGATAGAAAATGAGAGAGCCAGGACCGGAAGCCCAGGCTTGGGACTCCCACAGGTACTGCTGTTTTACAGATATTTCCTGGGGGGGCGGGTGGTTAAGGCTGAACGCCCCATTGACTTGTTTAACTCTACGTTAAGTCCTAGGCAAAAGTATGAATTTGGAAAAGGTTTTCTTTTTTGGAGACAGAGTCTCTCTCTGTGGCGTCAGCCTAGCTCACAGCGATCTCAGACTCCTGGGCTCAAGCAATCCTCCTGCCTCAACCTCCCAAATAGCTGGGACTACAGGTGTTTGCCATCACGCCCAGGTAATTTTTCTATTTTTAGTAGAGATGGAGGCTTGCTCTTGCTCAGGCTGGTCTCGAACTCCTGACCTCAAGCGATCCGCTCCCCTCGTCCTCCCAGAGTGCCAGGATTACAGGTGTGAGCCACTGTGTCCAGTCTGGAAAAGGTTTTCTAAGCTGTGGCCAGCTTTTCTTTTACTAGCTACTAGCTTCCCAAACTCTGGCTGGCCTTCTCATGGTAAAGGTCAGTGCAGGTCAGGGATGGCGCAGTGAGGACGGGGCATCAGATGGCTGGGGCAGGTGGGTGAGGCCGGGATGCCAACTGTGCTTTAGGTGCCCTGCCCTGCTCTGAGTTCACAGGAGGCGTCCAGACAGGCGGTTCGAAAGGGTGGTTTCACGGCGGTATTCCAACATAAATTCACACCAGGCAGCAGCACTCAGGGAGCCGACTGTCCTTGCAATACTTAAGTTTATGGAAACATTTGTCAGAATTAGGGGGAAAATATCTAGCAGTTATCTCCAAAAATTCTCGTCAATGAGACAGGAGGGTGATTCTGAAGAACACTTGGGGTAATGTTTATTTGCTCTTAGTAAAAGATACCAAGAAGATATAGGCCTCTCTCATTCCTCTGGATACTGTGGTATGCGCACGTGAGGCTGGAATTACTGTAGCCATCTTGTTACTGTGACGAGCTGTGACCTGAGGATGGCATCCCCTAGCCATGTTATGTAGCTGACGAACTAACCAACCCTGAAGCTGCCCTTCCACTGGACTTCATCATGTGAGATGCATTCATTCATTCACACAGTAAGTACGCAATGAGCACCGACGGACTCTCTAAGTATCGTTGAAGGCATGTGGGATACTTTAGAGGATAAACACACAAAGATGTGCTTGCAGATTTTCTAAATTTGCTTATTTTTTCAGCCTCTTTGAGTTATGGTCTTTATTATTTGCAAGCAGAGCGTCTTAACTTACACCCTGCTGATCGCATATTGGCTTCACAGGTAACTGAACAACCTATAATTAAATAGCACAAAAATAATCAAAAGGACACTTCTTGTTCCTTGTCTTTCTCTCGTTCCTTATCTTACTGGACGTGTCTGCATCTGACACCGTGGACCATTTTCCCCCTCACTAAGCCATAGCCTCTTGTCTTGGCTTCCATAATGCAACGAAAAGGTATTTCTGGTTTAGTTCCTATTATTAATAATTCTTTGGCCACTTCTCAGTCTTTGAGGGTTTTTTTTTTTTTTTTTGATACAGAGTCTCCCTCAGTTGCCCAGGCTAGAGTGAGTGCCGTGGCGTCAGCCTAGCTCACAGCAACCTCAAACTCCTGGGCTCAAGCGATCCTACTGCCTCAGCCTCCCAAGTAGCTGGGACTACAGGCATGCGCCACCAAGCCC
>CAUYSK010081713.1:0-28273 GCA_963575035.1 Avahi laniger
CCTCAAACTCCTGGGCTCAAGCGATCCTCCTGCCTCAGCCTCCCAAGTAGCTGGGACTACAGGCATGCGCCACCATGCCTGGCTAGTTTTTTCTATATATTGTTAGTTGTCCCATTAATTTCTTTCTATTTTTAGTAGAGACGGGGTCTCGCTCTTGCTCAGGCTGGTTTCCAACTCCTGAGCTGAAACAATCTGCCCGCCTCGGCCTCCCAGAGAGCTAGGATTACAGGCGTGAGCCACCGCGCCCGGCCTGTATTTCTATATACTAGCAATAAACAATCAAAATTGAAATTTCTTTGAAGTAGCATTTATAGTGAAACAAAATGTTAAATACTCCGTGATAAATCTGACAACAGAGACACAAGGTTTGCACACTGAAAACTACAAAACATCTGAGAGAAATCAAAGAAAACCAAAATGAACAGAGAGACGTACCACGCTAATGGATCCAAAGTCTCAACGTTGTTAAGATGTTATTTCTCCCAAAATTTATGTATAGAGTCAACATAATCGCAATCAAAATTGCAGGACTCTTCTGTGGAGAATGATTCTAAAATTTATTATTTATAAGATTCTAAGATTTACATGGAAATGGAAAGGATCTAAGACAGCTGCAATAACTTCCGAAAAGAAAAACTAAATTTGAGGACTGATGCTGTCTGATCTCAGAACGTCTTATAAAACTGTAGTCATCGAGATTCACATCCAAATGGATAAACAGGTCAACAAGGCAGAACGGAGTGTTCAGAAGCAGAAGCACACTTACGTGGGCAATCATTTTCACCAAGGTGCAAAGGCAATTGTGTAGAGAAAGGATAGTCTTTCCAATAAATGGTGTGGAACAATTGTACATCCGCATGCAAAGAAACTAAAAATTAAAAACTCGTATCTATACTTCATATCTTATAAAAATTAGCCCACAATGAACTATAGAGCTAAATAAACTATGAAGCTTCTTATGGAAAACACAAGAAAAAATATTTGTGACTTTGAGTTACGTAAAGATTTTTTTAGATACATCAAAAGCATGATTCATTTTTAAAAAGCAAAATTGAACTCTATAAAAATTAAGAACTTCTCTTTGAAAAATATTTCAGAAAGAGTAAGAAGATAGCCACAGAATGGTAGAAAATATTTGAAAATCATATATTAATATAAAGAAATTACAGGCCGGGCATGGTGGCTCACGGCTGTAACTCTAGCACTCTGGGAGGCTGAGGCGGGAGGAGACCAGCCTGAGCAAGAGCAAGACCTCGTCTCCACTAAAAATAGAAAGAAATTAGCCAGACAACTAAAAATATATAGAGAAAAAATTAGCCAGGCATGGTGGTGCGTGCCTGTAGTCCCAGCTCCTCAGGAGGCTGAGGCAGGAGGATCGCCTGAGCCCAGGAATTTGAGGTTGCTGTGAGCTAGGCTGATGACACAGCACTCTAGTCCAGGCAACAGAGCGAGACTCTGTCCCCCCTCCCCCAAAAAAAAGGAATTATATTCAGAATATGTAACTGTCTAGACTCATTAATAAAACACTATTTTAATATTTTAATGAGTAAAATATCTGAAAAGATCATCAAAGATTTATGGATAGCAAATGAGCTATGAAAAGATGCTCTACATCATTATTAATTAGAGAATACAAATTTAAATCACACAGAAATACCACTATGTATTAGTATGTTTAAAATTAAAAAGTCTGATCATCCCAAATGTTGGCAAGGATACGTAAAAACTGAAACTCTGGTACACAGTTGGGAGGGGATGTAAAATGGTCCAATGACTGTGGGAAAGAGTTTGACAGTTTCTTTAAAAATTGTCATTCCACCTTCCCACTCATAAATATTTTCCCAAGATAAATGAAAGCATGCATTTGTATAAATGACTTGTACCCAAATGCACATAGCAAATGCATATTATTATTAGTAATAGCCCCAAACTGGAAACGACCCAAATATCTATCAACGGGAGAATAGGTACACAAATTGCAGTGTATGTGTACAATGGAACTCCATTCAGCAATAAAAATAAGTGAATGATAAACACAGAAATGGGTGAATCTCAAATACTTATACTGAGTGAAATAATTGAGACAGAAAAGAAAAAGCTGTATGGTTTTGTTTATATAAAATTTCAGAAAATGCAAACTGATCCATAGCGACACAGTGCAGACCAGTGTTGTGGGGCAGGGCTGAGATGCAGCAATTACCAAAGGGAGGAAGTAACTTTCGGGAATGATAATACGTTCCCCATCTTGAATGTGAGGATGATCTGATACATATATGTGTGTGTGCGTACACTTTACATTTACATAGTTTATTGCAGGCCAATTACAATTCAATAAGTCATGATAAAAAGGAAATAATGAACATAAATTTTCTAAATTCTATTAAAAGTATAAACCATAAATCCAGGAAGCTGATGATTTTTCACTCACATAGGTACATCATACCTGATTTACTGAAAACCAGTGATAAAGACAAAAGTCTTAAAAGCAAACAAAAATACAAACAAAATAAACACTTTTTGAGGCAAAATTCTGTATCAGGGAAAAAGTCCTACAAAAATGAAGGTAAAATAAAAAACAATTTTAGACAACCCAAATCCGAAAGATTAGTTGCAAGCATTTTTGTACTTCAAAAAATAATAGTAGAATTTCTTCAGGAGGAAGAAAAATGATACAAGAAGGAAACTCAGATCTAATCAGAGCAATGAAAGTGCTTAAACTGGCTGTTTAAGCCGTTTTTTAAAAAATTAATTTCTTGAAAAGATAATTGGTTGTTCAAAGCAAAAATAATAATAATAATGTATCATGGGGCTTGTAGCATATGTAAAATTAAAATATATGAAAGCACTAGCATAAAGGATGGGAGGGGAAATGAAAGTATATTATTGTAAAGATCTTCAGTTATATGTGCAGTATAATATTATTTGAAATGCATTCATATAATACACATATTTGAAGCCTTAAAGCAAATACTAAAAAGTTAAAACAAAGAGGTATAGCTGATGAGCCAATGGTCGAGACAAAATACTAAATTAATCCAAAAGAATGCTGTAAAAGACAAAAACATGAAGAAATATCAGATAAGACAAACAGAAAACAAACAGTAAGGTTGTGTATTTAAACCCAATCATACTGACACATCAAATGGAGGTGATCTACACCATCATACAAAAGGACAAAAATTTTAAGATTAGATAATAAAGCAAGACCCAATTCTAAGCTGTTTATAAGAAATCCTCTTCAAATATAAAGTCACAGAAAGATTAAAAGGATGGGAAAAACACGCCACGCAAACACTAAACACAAGAAAGGTGGAGTGACCATATTATTAATATCAGACAAAGTAGACTTCAGAAGGAGAAATGTCACCAAGGTCACAGAGAGACATTAATAATACTTAAATTACTATGACTGACCCAAAAGAAATATAAAATATGAATAAACTCATATCTAATGAAGCATTCAAATGCATAATTTCCTAAAAGGAAAGCTCTCATTCCAGATAGCTTCACTGATGAACTCCAACAAACATTTAATTAAGGAAGATATAATATTAACACCAACACTCCCACCCTTTATTAAAAAAATAGAGAATTTGGAATATATCCTAATTCATTTTATGAAGTCAGTGCTATCCTTAGTAGAAAACCAGACAAAGACATTATAAGAAAAGACAATTACAGGCCAATATTTCTCATCAACATAGACAAAAATATCCTTGATATAAATGTATCAAAATTGAATGTATCAAATGTATCAAATTAAATCCAGTAACATATAAATCGACACTGGTTTATGATCAGGTAAGCCTTATCCAGAAAAATAAGGTTGGTCTAAAATTGGAATATCAACGGGTTCGGTTCACCATATTCACAGGATTAAGAAGAAAAACTATACGGTAATCTCAACACATGCAAGAAAGATCTTTCACAAAAATGAAGAAACCACTCAGCAAACTAGGAGCAGAAGGAAACTTCCTTAACCTATTCGGGGCATCTGTGAGGAACCCACGGCAGACACCAAGCCTGAGGACTCTTCCCCGAAGCCCATTAACTGACGGGTCGCCCGCGCCACGCTGCTCAACCTCCTGCAGATGCCACAGCGGGGACGGGAGAGGACGCCAGCACACACTCGGCGAAGGAAGAACGAAGCTCTTCGCTCACACGCGGCGTGACTGTGAACGGCAAAATCCGAAGGAATCTAGAAAAAGGCTACTAGAACTAATAAACTAATTTAGCAAGGTTAAAGCACACGAAGTAAACGCATCAACTTCGGTTGTGTTTCTACATCCTGGCAGCAAACTTCCGGAAAACGTAAAACGGCACCATTTGCAACAGCATCAAGACGTGAACTACTTAGGGACAGGATCAGAAAAGCCTGCGTCAGAGCGTGCGGTGGGAGCCATAGAACATCGCTGAGAGAAATCAACGCAGACCTGAATAGATGAGACACGTGCCAAGCCCACGGCAGGTGACTCGGTATGGCTAAGACGCGATTGTCACTCTGATCCACAGCTCCAACACAATCTCATTAAAAATCCCAGCAGACGTTTTGTTTGCAAACTGATTCTAAAACTCATATGAGACATCGAACAACCCAGAAGAACCAAAAAAATCTGGAAAAGCAGAACGAAGTCGGAGGCCTTCCATTACCTGATTTCAAGACAATATCCAGTGTCAGTAATCGAGAGAGTGTGACGTCGGCACCTGGCAGGTGTGCATAGCAACGGAACACGGCAGAGTCCAGAAAAAGACCCCTAAGTACATGGCCACTAATTAAAAAAAATCGCCAAGGTGATTCAATATTCTCTTCGACCATGCGCTGAAACAGCCAAATAGACCAAAAAATAAAAACATAAAAAGGCCCTTGTCTCTGCCTTCATGAAATGCCGTCTACAAATACCAGCTAAGTGGAACTCAAACGTCACAGCTGAAACTGTAGAACTTCTAGAGCGAGAAAACCTTAATGGCCTTGGCATAGGAAACATTTCTAAAAGAGGATACCAAAAGTGAGGTCCATTAAAAGAAAAATACTGAGAAGCTGGGCTTCACCAAAATTTAAAACATCTGCTCTTTGAAAGAGGCTGTCGATGCTTAAGACATCAGCTCAGCCCCAGTGACTGAGAACCACGACCACTGGCTGTTTCTCGTGCGCCGTGCGTCCATCTGCTGCGCATTCTGGGGTCCCTCGCTGCGGGCTGCATGCGGCGGGGCCGACCACACAGCTGGCCTCCCGTCCCCGAGGGTCTGTCTGCACCCACCCCAGGGCAGCAGAATCAGTGGTGTTTCTCCGCATGAGCCATGAACAGTTTTTAATGGTAATTAAAAAATAAAATTATTTTACCACTGCAAAAGTATAAGGTATCCAGAAATTAACCTGATACAAATGTGGAATCTTTATGTAAAAAACCAAAACGCATAAAAGAAGACCTGAATGAATGGAAGAATAACCACGTTGGTGAAAGCGATGCTTGAAATTTCGAAGTATTCATTCCATAGCATTCATTTTTTTAAAATTTTTTGTATTCTCTGATGCTTTGAAGTCTTGCTGACCCCAGAGGGGCTGCCTGTCCCAGGGCCGGCCCACTCCCAGAGGTGGGGACCGCTGAGCTGTGAGCCTTTCGGTGCAGCCCGACCAAACCGGAGCCCACACCCCACACCCCTCCAGCGGCCTCTCACCCCCAGCCCTCGTCAGCCCCGGGCCAGGTGCTGGACACCTGGGACAGCCTGTGCCCCCAGGGCCCACTGAAATCGCTCCAACCAGGCAGCTGGAGGCCCGTGTCCCTCCCTTGCCCTTCCTCCCCAGGAAGCCGCAGCAAAGGCTCTTGCCAGGGGTCCGCGGCTCCCCTGCCTTTCACTGTTGTTTTAAATTCTCCACGTGGTGACCCGGTGTTCCCAACACTAGTACCAACCTCCCTCCCACTCGTGGTCCCCGTCCAGCGCGAGCAGAGGTGTTTATAAAGCTAGTTCTGGATGCTCCGCAGGTCTGTCTGTTCCACCGGTGGAACCACAGCTCCAACAACCACACCTTTGGAAACATTAGAATAAAATGAAGGAAAACATCTATTTCTCTCCTATAACTAACTCTGAAATTCAAAAAATAAACAAACAAACCAAAAATAGCCTCACAGGAGTAAGCAGGTACCTTGTGTTCTCAATGCACATGGAGTACAGGAAACACTTCTCCGTAAAACAAACACGGCAAGAGCGGGACGCCCCAGGCCTGCGGCTTCACCTCCCCAGAGTGCTGCCAGCACTGGCTACTCCCTTGCCCAAGACCAGCTTCTCCTAATCAAGCTTTCAGAACCCTCCGGATATTCTAGAACATTCCATCATATATTTAACTCGAAGCCTCAGTGTGAACACCGCTGAGAGCCAGGAACTTCCCAGGCACTCCTCCAAGCCAGGAGCATCTGCCCACGACCCACCCCTCAGAGTCCCCAGGAGAAAGCCGGCTGCCACCCACAGGGCACCCCACAGTGGGTGCCCACAGTGTCACCCGTGGGCGACACTGCCCTGGGAGCCATCCCTCCCTCTTCCCAGCTGCAGCAGAGGAGGGCACCCCACTCCTGGACCCAGGTCCCCTTCCCCGGAGTTCTGGGTTCTTCGTGCCTGAGGAGGCCTGTCAGCAGAGGAGGGCACCCCACTCCTGGACCCAGGCCCCCTTCCCCGGAGTTCTGAGTTCTTCGTGCCTGAGGAGGCCTGTCAGCAGAGGAGGGCACCCCACTCCTGGACCCAGGCCCCCTTCCCCGGAGTTCGGGGTTCTTCATGCCTGAGGAGGCCTGTCAGCAGAGGAGGGCACCCCACTCCTGGACCCAGGCCCCCTGCCCCGGAGTTCTGGGTTCTTCGTGCCTGTCAGGCCCCTCGCAGGTTTCAGCTCCTCCCGGGGGGCTGGCTGCCTGTGGCCAAACGGCACACTCCTGAGTCCCTTCCTGAGTGTCCCCTCCCCTGAGAGCCCCTGATCATCCTCTCTCCATCGGCCAGTGGGAGAGGGGCACCCGTATCTCTCGGTCTCCCCAGCCCGTCCACGCCACAGCACGCTGCAGGGAGGTCTCCTCATTCCCTGAAGGATTCACCTATCCAGTCCTTGCTTCGCCCCAAATCTCGTCTCAGACCTGCACTTCCCAGAGAGCATTTCCACCCCCTGCAACGAGCGGAGCGAGGGGAAGCCCTGGTCTGGTCCGGGAGCACTGCACGTCCGTGCTGATTATCGGCCTGGAAACATCCCCTGCACACATCGGAACACGGGGGCCCATCACGGGGCCCAGGTGAGGTGCCGGCCACGGTCAAGAACACGGCTGTGAAGCGGCGTGGACTGCCCGTGAGGCAGTGTCAGCACCGTGTGGGTGCCGTGCACACCCTGCCCCCGCCCCTTCCTCCCCGCCCGTCTCTCTCCCCACCCAGGCCTCAGACACAGAAGGGCCTCAGCACGGCCACACCTCAGAGTGCTGTCCGGCGGGCCTAGGCCGGGTTACCAGAGGGGCCGGGTCACTCCCTGACCCTCTGCGGAGGGAAGGAGCAGGCCCGGGACCCTCAGGGCAGTGACGTCCCCAGGAGCTGGGGCACCTTCCTGGTGACTTCAGGTGTCCGTGTGAGCTCACAGGGCTGGCCAGACGGAGCGTGTCTCAATCCTCCACACCCACCACCTGCCGCCAGTCGGGCCCCAAGGAGAAGGGAGACATTTGGCATTATTGTCTCAACACTTGCGAATTTTTTAAATTCATAAATGCTGGCCAGGGGGCTATTGTGCTTTTGCCCTAGTTAATAATGTGCCACAAAGTAGAGCTCTCCAAACGCCCCCTTCTCCTGAGGACCTGCTTCCATGAAGTAGTCAGGGAGAATCATCCCACTCACATCATTTCCTCTAGAACCTCCGGCTCCAAGTCGGAGAATGCCCTGGGGCACGCCTCCTGCCTGGGGCGCGGGCTCCGGCCCTGTGGTCCGAGTGGGCCCTGAGGTCCTAATGGACTCTGTGGTCTGAGTGCACCCTGAAGTCTGAGTGGACCCCTGTGTTCAGAGTGGAGCGTGTGGTCAGAGTGTACCCGTGGTCCCAGGGAAGACCTCGGATACACTGCACTGGCCTCTCACACGTGCGTCCAGGTCTGGCCCTGCCCCTGGGCCCTCGGGGTTAGGTGGGGCCCGGCTCCCTGGCCCGCAATGTCTGGGACTCGGCACCCACAGCCCCGGGGACCGTGTGCTGGCCGCGGGTCCGCCCCTTCCTCTGTCCCGCCTGGGTCCGCGCGGGCCATCCCTCCGCGCCTAGGCGGGCTGAGCGGCGGAAGGGGCGACGTGGCGGGCCTCACGGACCGCGGGCACCTCCCCTTCTCGGGGCAGCCGGCCCAGCGGGGTCCCTGTGGTCCTGCGACTGCGGGAGGCGCCCCCGTCCCAGCGCCCCTGCGCCCCGGGACTGGGGGCCCCTGCCGGGTCCCCACCAGCCTGCAGGGAAGCGGGGTGCGCCGGGAGGCCTGGCTCGGCGGGCGGGAGGCGGGGCATACGGGGACGCCCCGCCCGGCCCCGCCCCCGCCCGGCGCCCCCGGCCCGCCCCGCCCGCGTCACGCCGCTGCCCTCACGCGCCTGCGCGGCCGCGCGCCCGGCCCACTCCAGCCGCGGCGCATCCTCTGCCCGCGCCCGCGCCCCCGGCCCGGGCTCCGCTCCGCGCCCCGCCGCCGCTCCCTTGGGCTGGGCCGCGCGGCCATGAGGCTGCGGGGTTGCGGTCCCCGGGCCGCCCCCGCCTCCAGCGCAGGGGCCGGCGACGCTCGGCGGCTGGCGCCCCCGGGGCGGAACCCCTTCGTGCACGAGCTGCGCCTCAGCGCCCTGCGCAAGGCCCAGGTGGGTGCGCTCTGGCGCTCGGCGCTCGCGGCCCGGGCGGGATGCGCGGCTGGGGAGGGCGCGCGGAGGGGGCCCGGCCCTGCGAGTAGCGGTCCCTTCCCTGCGGCCACCCCTCAGCCCGCCGCGGCCGGGTCCCCACACTTCTCTGCGGCCCGCCGCCCGCGCCGGATGCCAGCTCCTCACCGCCTCGGTCCGGTCCCGCATCCTGAACCCGGCCCGCGCCTCCTCCCCCCAGCTCCCTGCACCGCGATCACGCACCCTGAGCCCGCCCCAAGTCTCCTTTCCTGTGACCCTCCCCCGATCATACACCCCACACTCGGCCCCTCACCCTTCACCTGCGACCCCGCACCTGGGTCTCGACCCCGCACCGGAGCCGGAGCTGCCCTGGCCCGCGCCCGTCCGAGGCGCACTCCCGCGCGTCGCAGGCCGCGGGGACCCGCGGAGCCGAGCCGGCTTCCCCTCGCGGCGGCTGGCGGGCTCCGGGAGGCCGCCCCTGTCACTTGACGAGCTCGTGTGTGGGGACTTGAGGGTTCGAGTCAGTGCCAGGGACAGCGGGGGGTCCCTTGGGGATAGGAAGGCTTCCACCTATTTGCGACTGGTTTTCTGGGCCGTGAACGTTGTTCCTGCTTTGAGGGATGGGCCCCTCGGGGTGAGTCTGTGACCAGATTCCACTTCGCACGGGCGAGGTCCCCGCGGGAGGGAACAGCGTGCTGGTGCCCGGACTCCAAGTTGGGAGAGCGGCGAGTGGAGACCTGTGTCCGCTGCCCTGGGTGTGGGGTGTGGGGCGCAGGGAGACGGCGCCCGCACTTGCGACGCTGCGGCTTCATGGGGCTTGTCGCCAGTGGAACACTCATCGCTGGCTCTGTTGGCACAGCGGTGACGTCCCTGCTTCGTGCGTGCGGTCCCGTGAGATCCGGGCAAGGGGGCCTCACTCTGGACGCCAAAACTGTGCACAGAAGCAACAGTTTGGACTCCTGCGGTCGACCAGTTCATGGGAGCGTATTTCCAGCTGCGAGAGAACTTCTTTTGCGTGGAGGGTTTGTAACTGTAGAGCTCTTCCTCAAAGCCCCTGGTGGACTTGGTCATTGTCCCTGGGAAGGGAAGGATGAGCAGATTGGGAACAACGGGGTGCCATCCCTCCTGGCGACGTCCAAGGTTGTCCCCAATCTGGCACCCGGTCCTTGTCCCCTGTCTCTGTGTCCTGTGTGGGGATGACCCCTGCCCCCCGGCTCTGCCTGGAGCCCCGTCTGCGGCATCCGTTTGCACTCAGACCAGCACTGGTCACCTGGGCGCTGCGCCCATTGCAGGGGTGGGGGTCAGGGTGCCCCCTCCTCCAGGGGCACCCCGGGTTGCAGTCCTGACCCCTCTGTGTGGTTCCTGAGGACTTTCCCTGCCCAGCCCCCACCCCCAGACGGGTCCCCCAGTCCCCACCCGGCTCCGGCTGCCTCAGCCTCACTCCCTGGTCTGGCACTTTCCCAGCCTCTCTGCCCCTCCCTGAGGTCTTGGGTGAGACGCCAGGCTCCTTCCTCCATTGAGGTCCCTGGAGGCCAGTGTTGGGTCTCTGTCACAGTCACGGCTCTGGTTAGCACAGGCCCACAGGGCCCGGTCTGTTCTGCCCAAAAGCCTGCGCCCACTGCCCTGGCAGGAAGCAGGGCAGGGACTCTCACGCCTGGGTGCAGATGTCGGTGCAGGTCAGAGATTCCCAGCCCCTGGCCTCTTTCCGCTCCAAGAGTTCGGGGTGGCGGCTGTTCCCAGATGCTCTCGGGCAGGGGTCCCACGGCTGGGGGCTTGGGGGAGCGGTTCTTCCTCAGGCTGCTCTTGGGAGGGCCTGCAGGGAAGATCCTGGCGTTAGTGGGGATGTGGAGGCTGCTGGAAAGGGAGGGATACTTTGCACCTTGTTGCCACACTCCACAGGCCCGTGGCAGTGGGAGTAATTAAGTATATTTGTAACAAAACAAAATGTTTTGTTACAAATATAACAAAAACATTACTGCTCAGATGTTTTCAGTGTGTGGCCAGGGATAGAGTTTGTAAATGCTCTCAGAGCTCCCCTTTGCAGAAACGTTTTGCTTTTCACCAAGCATTGCTTTGCAAAGCTTTTACTTTTATGTAATATCAAAAGTTTCCCCAGAGTGAAATAGCCTGTCTTTCAAAGAAAACTTGCTTCTCCAAAGAAAGAAAGGAAGAAATGGATCCTATAGGGACTGAAACACTCACCTACCTAAATTCCAAGCTGAGATAAACGGTGAGCACCTGCATCCACCTGTGAGCATTCGCCGCCTGGGAGGGGCCGCCGTGTGTCTCGGAATTAACGCCCTGTGGGGTCACCTCCTCCGGCCAGTCCATCTGTCATTTAACTACAGATTTAGCGAGGAGCTTAAGCATCTCTTTGGACAGAAAACAGCACACTAAGATCTGAGAAGAAGTGTCAGAATCATCTTTATGAACATGCTATCTTTTACCCCCTGGCTAGAGCTAGGACACAGATTTAAGTGCAGAACTGTGAATAGCGAGACACTGGGTGTTGGTGATGTCAGCCAAAGTTCTTCATGGTCACAGGGGAATTTGTTGGTTTTGGAGTCATGAAGTGGTTTTCTGTCACCCAGGGTTTTGCGGTACTTCCCTTGGAATCCGTGGGTGTGAGCACACCCACCCCAGCCATGACGCGTTTTCCCCGTTTCTGAAGTCTCCACAGCTCAGAGCCAGGGTCAGTGGGATGGACTTCCTGGAAAGCGGAGCTGCTTTCTGTGCTCCTGGGAGCCAAGTCCTCGGACACGTTGCTGGTTAGTATGCAGCGGGGGCAGCTGCTGAGCACCCTGCCCGGCCGGGCTAATCCACAGAGAGGATTATGAGATCTGCTTCCAAGGGACAGAGTCTACCCCTCCCTGCACGGTGGCCCTGCCTGGAATTTACCCAAAAGTGGGCCATCGTTTTCTCCAAGTTTTTATCCAAATGCCTGAGTTGTGATGAAAAAAAAGAAAATGGGGAGCAGGACTCCACTCTCCCTGCCTCGTGCATCAGGCATGGTCATTCTGCAGCAGGGAGTCCCACGCCCTGCACGCCTCCCAGGCCACTCTCGCGGTGGCTGCGTTTGCAGCGTGACCTGGGCCCTCAGTCCCCCAACCCCGGTGCACGCTAAGGGATGCTGGTTCCTTGCGCTGCCATCGGGAGTCTGGATGCTCCACCGTGAGACCTAACGAGGAGCAGCTCTTTGTCAGCACCTTGCAGTGGGTGTGGGGGGATACGGGGTTGCCCCAAGGGATTGTGGGCAGCAAACCCCAGAGTGGGCCTGGGGCCATCGTGCCCCGGTGGAGGATCTGCAGGGGAGCACAGGTCCCTTGGGGAGACGGAGGAGGGTGGGGCTTCACGGGGTCTGGGACCCTCTAGACACCTGGGAGGCCCTGGAGCAGGCGCCATGCCCACGGCCCCAGCCACCTTCTGACATCCTGGTATTTGTTGCCCGGGAGAGGCCTGGGGTCATCTCCCCAGCCTCCTTGCCCTGGTCACTGTTGGTGCAGCCCTGGAGGCTGGAGGGAGGCAGGTGTGGCGTTGTCGTGGTGCAGATGAGCATGCGGGTGCTGAGGCCAGGTGCTGTGCCGTCCCTGGTGCCTTGGGAGGTGCAGGCTGGCCTGGGGTGCATGTCTGCCCGACCTCACCAGCTGCCCTGGACCTCAGGGGATTAGTCTTCTCCTCTGAGTAATCCCGAGTGTTCCTCAGTCCTTTCTGATTTCTACAGGGGGGCACACGTAAAACTTAGTTGTGGTTAACTTTGGAAAGTGGGAAGGGGGATTCAAGGTTGGAAAAGACTATATTTTTCATTTTTCATAGCCTCCTGTCCTAAAATTGTGAATTTTTAACATGAGTGTGTGTGTGTGTGTGTGTGTGTTTTGTTTTACAACTGATTGAGCAAAGCATCATCAGTTTTATGCAGAAACCTGTGATTATGGCCCAAAGCATGTCTTAAGTTAGCTTTGGGTTTTTGGAATTAAATTATTAGAAGTGCTCATCTCAGTGTCCTCGCGCTGTGTTCTGTCACGAGAAAGAGTTTGCCTTAAGTTGTCAATGCTGAGCTTGTGCTGATTTTTATCACTACCTGCTTCCTTTTCATTTAAATATTTTCTGCCTAACATGGGTGTTTTTTGTAATTTGTTTATCCATTTCTCATATAAAAATTCAGCGATTCTGTGCCCGAGACAGCGGCCACTCAGGAGCCCACCGTGGGAACAGGTGCAGGGCTCACCCCGCCGCACTCACCGGGCATCTGGCCCGTGCCCACCGCCGCCGTCTCCGCACAGGCAGAGCACCCTCAGGCGCTGGGAGGGTGCGCCCGGAAGGTGGAGGTGCCGCGCCCTTGCCCGGCTTGCGTCTGTGAAGGTGCCCTGGGCTTATGCTTGGGCGTATCTGGCTGGGAGAGTCCACGTAAGACTTCCAGAGTCATGTGTCTCACCAAGCCGAGTCCTGGCCCCACCTGACTCAGAGACCCTGGGAAGAGCTTCTGGCAGCTTCTCCTTGATTTTCCTGTTTCCAGGCCCTTGACCCAGACACACCCCAGGACAAAAGTGCCCCCACGCTACTGTCTCCAGAATGGCTAGAGACAGCGATCGCCCCCCCACGCAGTTCTCATGGGTCTTCTGTGGTGCGGAGGCCCCTCACCATCCCCAAGTCAGTGTTTCTGATGTTTCTGTCACTCCATAAACCTATAATCTAGTTGTGAATTATTCATGTTTTGAAAATGAGCCCAGAGGGAAAAGCACAGTGCTAGGCTTGTTTGGAAGTAACGTTATTTTAAAATGTGACCGCTGTTTGTCCTGCTAAAACCTAAGTCACTGCACAACCCTTGGTGCTTCTTTTTACTGTGTTAAAAATAATTAAGACGTTTCTTAGCTTTTTCAGCCACGTTCCAGCTTCGCGAGCTTAGATGTTTTAAATGTAAGCGCTGTTCTTACACTCGCTGTGTCTGCTCTGACTCCCTCACCTCAGCGTCCCTCTCTCCGTGGTATTTGGTGGCCCCAAGTTGCTGCCAGGGACCATCCTGGGGGAGGCCTGGCCATGGCCCCACCTTGTGCCATGTGGGGGGACATGGGGGCATGCCGCAGGGTGGGGGGCTGGCACCTGGGTGTGATGTCCTTTCCCAGACCTGGACTATACCCCTGAAAGTCCCATGTCCTTCTGAGAGCCAAACGAGTGAGTTATTTTTCCTAAAAAGTTATTTGCCACACGCAAGCCTTTTTACAAAATGAAACAAAACCTCTTATGATTTTAAATATCTCGAACCCTTAGGGCAGACACGAAGCTGGGCAGAGCTATCTCGGTAGCACCCCAAGGCCCAGGAAGCTCGTACCTGGCCCCGGCGCGGAGGTGGCCTTGGTGCCTCGGAGACAGCAGGATGCCCGTGGGTTGGGCGCAGTTCGGATCAGGCACCGAATGCCCACCCAGGGGAGGGGGTCGTCTTTTATATTCGAACCCATTTGCTCTCCCTGGACACTGTCCCCAGGAGGGGGTGACTGTCCCCGAGTACAAGGCAAGGCACAGAATGCACCTGTTTGTAGCAGTGCCTTTCTCGCTGATAGGGGGCTCTCCTCGCGCCTCCTCGAGGGGGAGGTTGGTCACTTTGTGCTGTGTGAATTGTCACTGTGACGTCCCCTCGGGGTCCCATCTGTCCAGAAGCTCAGCATGTCCCAAACTGGACCTGTCCCGTCCCCTCCACACCAGGCCGTCTTTGTCCTGCTGGTCAGCAGCTCCAAGAGCACCCAGTGCCCACAGCCAGTGGCCAAGTCCACCTGAAGTCGGGAGCCCGGCCTCTCCCTCGCCCCAGAGCGGTTGGGCCATTTCTGCCTCCTGCCCCCCCAAGCTGGCTGCCCTGCCCCCAGTGTGCCCCCCACCCTGTCCCTGCAGCCGGGGAGCAGGATGTCCTGGGGACACTCCCACAGCTGGGGACAGAGCCAGGAGCCCTTGAGGCCTCCCCACAGATGGTGGTGTGGACTCAGGGCCAGGGAGGGAGGGGCTCCTTTAGTTGCAGGTGGGTTGGGTTGGGGTGTTCTGGGGGTGACCCCTGTATCTGCACGGGGTGGGGTGTGGGACAGGCCAGGGGGCTGCCTGCAGCTGGAGGGGCCCGATGACCTGGGATGTGCTTGGGGGCTCCCCAAAGCTGGGAGCCCAGGACGTGCCTGGGGCAGGGGACCTGGGATGCTCTTAGCCCCAAGCCCTGCCGCCTTCCTGCAGGTGTTTGCTCCGCCAGTGGAAGCAGCTCGGAATGCCACAGGTCCTGAATTTCAGGATTCTTCCACTCCAAGGCAGAGGGTCCTGGAGATAAGGCGTTTCCTAGGGCCGCAGGGCTTGAGCCAGGTGGGCATGGCGCTGCCTCGGTCCAGTTGGGGGTCCCCCTCTGAGCGTCTCCCCTGCCCATGGCAGCTCAGTGCATTGAGCTCCCTTCCGAGGAAACGCGATTACAGGGCGTCCTCCCCGCGGGTGAGCAGCCTGGTCAGGTCAGGTGCGGCCAGGTCCCTGCGGCTTCAGGGGGATCCAACGCCAGCGTCTGCTCCGGGATCTGGGCCGTTCCAGGGTGAGGCGAGTCCGGCCCAGACACCTGCACTTTGAGGTTTCTGCTCCCGTCCCTCGTCTGTTACCGCAAGCGCCTGTGAGGCACAAGCCTGCGGCACTATGCCCACGGGGTGACCGGCTGGGAGCAAGGGCCTCCCACCTGCGGTTCAGATTGCTGTGGAATTTCACATCAGAGCTGCGGGGTGCAGGTCGGAGTCGTGGGGACCATAGGGACAGAGCTCCGGGGGCTCCCAAAACCTATGGGGAAAGGAGATTATACAGATCTGCGGGTTAGGAGGAGGCGCGAGGAGAGCCCCGGCAAGCGTGCGGGCAGGACCCGGCGGCCAGCCTGGGACGGGGGTCAGCTCTGCGTGTGCCCTCTGCCCATCGGGGACCGGGGCATCTGCTGTGGGCACCCACGCGTGGCCGCCCTGCCTGGGCCTTTGCCGCCGCCGTGGGGCCTTTGCACCTGCGGTTCCTGTGCACAGGCCCTCCCCCCACCCCCGCTCCCTTCATTCCTTCAGTCTCTGCTTAAATCCCACCAGGAATGCGGAGGCCTTTCTCGGCCGGAGCCTGTAGCCCACCCGGGCCCCTCACCCTCCCTGCAGGCACCACACCTGGACACCTGCCTGTGCCATCCTCCCACCAGCTCTGCCCACGGGTTCTGGGCCGGGCGGCACTGCGGGTCCCGGGTCTTTCTCGTTCTGGCCGCATCCCTGTGTCTGGGGCAGTGCCTGGACCCTCAGAGGTTCTCACGGAGACGGCTGCCGGGTGAGTGAGTGACCTGACTTCCCGCCACGCACCTTTCCATTCAGTTTCCAGCACCGACGCGCGGGCCAGGGGCTTTGCCGGCACTGGGCTGTGTCTTCTCCAGGGACTGCAGAGTCCTTGACCCAGAGTTCAGGGGGTCCGGGACCCTCGACCCCACTGGGGGTGTTGGCTGAGGCGGTGTCTTGCTCTCCAGCCCCGTTGGCTATGGCACTTGCTCTGTCCGCCCGCCTGGCAGCTCCATCTCCCCCTGAGTCAACCCCGAGCATCGAGGGCCACCCTGTGCGGACTGTGCGGAGCGTGGCCATCACTGGCACTCCTGGGACTCCCGTCCCCAAGCAGCGGAGCTCAGCAGGGCACTCCCGCCAGTCCCGCACGGGCAGCCGCGTGGCTCACTCTGCTGGCGAGTGAGCAGGACGGCAGGCATGACGTGGCCGCTGCCACCTGCTGTCTTCTGCGTGACGCCGAGGTGGAGCCTCCACGCCTGGCCTTGGCGGGACCTGGTCCCCCAGGGACACACACCGAGGGCGGGAAACCAGGCTCGGCTCCGAGCCACAGGGCCTGGGGTGCTTCCACAACACGACACAGCCCGAGTGGCAGGCCCACCTTGCTGGGTTTTGTTCACCCAGGGGCAGGCGGTGTCGGCCACCTGGGAAGGGGTAGATACAAGTCTCCCTGTGCCGCCCACGAGGCCGGGCCACAGGCTGGCGGATGGGGAGGAGCTCGGCTCCCACCCCACGCATGGAGATCTCCTGCGGTTCTCTGACCCTGTCTGCTGGAAGCAGCTCGGTGGGCAAGACAGGAATTCGGATGGGATCCCCACGGCAGAGTGAGCAAGGGCCCTGCCTGTTTCTGCTCTCTCAGCCCCTGCTGACCCCACGGCACCCTTCATTTATTTCGCTTCTCTGTTGTGCAGCAGGGTCAAAGCACCCCGCCCGTCAGAGACCGTCCTGGCCCTTCACCTGGCACCTGACCCATCCCCTCCTCCCGCTCCGGGAGGCACCATCTGTGGGGCTCATGTGGCCCCCAGGAGGGGAATGTTCTTGTCGTCTTGGGGTTTCCACGGTTCAGGGTTGCCGTGGCCCGGAGTGGCTTCAGTCCCGTAAGGGGCTGCACAGCCTCGTAGACTCCCCTGAACCGGGGTGTGTTGAAAGCGGTAAACACAGAGGTCGGGCAGGTCACTCTGCGGCAGGCTGCAGGGCGGAGCCGCGGGTGCTGAGCGAATCCCTAAAAGACGCTCGTCTTCCAGGCGGGAAGCCTCCAGGTTGGGTGCTGCGGCTAAGATTTCGGGTCAGGGCCGTGAGTAGGACAACAGCAATGAGTTGGGGTGGTTGAGGGATTGAAAGAAAAAGTAGCCCCGTTTTAGAAAAGCCACATTTAATTTTAGACGTGAGTGGGAGCGCTAAGAAGAAACAGCTCGCGTACAGCAGCGAGCCTGGGCCCCGGAGGGAGGTTGTGTGCGTGGAGGCGCGGGTCGCCCTGCCGTCGCGCAGGCTGGTGCAGAGCGGGCTGTGGCTGAGATCCGAGGTCACGGAGACGGTCGCAGTCAGGTCAGTGGGGAAATGACGGCCGAGCCCACTGTGAATCCGGGCACAATATTTACATAAATGGGCGAAGTACGAATGCCCAGTAGACATGACGTTCTCCCGCTAAAGCCGCCCCCTGCGTGTGGGCCGTCCCGGGGCTCTTCCCGCCTGCCCTGGCTGTGGCCTCGGGATCCATGGCGCTGGGCGTGGGCCACGGCTCGGGCGCAGAGGGAAGAGCAGCCGCGTGTGTTGCAAGGACAAGGCTGACAGCAGCGGTCTGTGATGCAGTTTTTGTTTCATTTTTGTTTTCAATATTTTAGCTGGAATTAATGACTGTTCCCCATTTGAATGGGGCATTTGATTTGGGCCAGAGGGTATTTTATGTGCGATGAGGTTATTGGTGATTGGGGAAAGAGAGAAGGAGTCGGGCTCTGGGGCTGGTGTGCCCAGCGGGTGTCTGTGCAGTGCGGGACCCGGGTGACGCCGTCGAGGCTGTCTCAGCCCCAGTGCGAGGCCTCTGGCAGGTGGGGTTTCTGGTGACAGTGCTCAGCGGCCGGGCACCTGTGAGGATCACTGTACTCTGTAAATTTGTTTTTTCTTTAAAAGGAAAAAGCAATATACAGTGAGACGTGTCTTTCTCTTCTTGCTTGCATCAAGGGAGGGTGGCCCTTAGAGACGACCCGTCTGTAAGTGGCTCTCCCGAGACGCCGCTGTGGTGGCCGCACGCTGCTCGGGCGTCAGCGGTTAGTTCCAGCTCTCAGATGTGGTGTCCGGTCTAAACGAGGTGCACAAAACAGCTTGCCTGGTATTTACTGGCCGGCGCCTCCCCTGTTGTCTGGGAACGGGGAGGGATGGGGGTCCCCCCACCTTTCCTGGCTGACGGCCTGGCAGTCGGGTGCTCTTTTCGAAACACTGCAGGATGCTGTTATTCTACTCCGTTATTTGTGGTGGAAACAGCCGTGGCTGCGGAGCAGGCGTGCGGTGGGGAAGCACATCCGCGAGCGCCTGCCTTCCCGATGCAACGAGCCTGCCGCGACTTCTGCTCTTGGGCGCCTGTCCGGTGTGTGCCAGTGCGGTGCCAGGCGCTGGGAACAATCGATGGGGATGAGAAATAAATGCATCCAGCCACTTGATTCCTCCTCAGACTGGGACAAGGCGGCTGCCGTCGACGCTCACAGCAAAGCCAGTGCCCTGAGCCCCGGGAACAGTGTGTCCCCGACAGAGCCCGGGACAACAGGGGCGGCTGCAAGGTGGAGGGAAGAAGGAAGGCGCTTCGTTCTCAGGCTGCTTTCTGCAACTCGTGGTGAAACGGTAACACGGGATGGGAAAGGACACCATGTTTAAGACAAGTTTTAGAAGTAGAGGAAAGACTCCCTCTGACATTTGTGTGGTTACGTCGAAGCGGCCGAGAGGAGCTGCGTGTCCTCAGTGGGAAGGCTGGGAAATGAGGTCTTCTGAAAGGACACAGGCTTTCGCCTCAAGAAGTTACAAAGAAAAAAAGTTAAAAAGAACATTACAGTAAATTCAAAAAAGAAGAAACTTGCAGGAGCCAGAATTCGTTTGGTTAAAAGGTCACATGAGAATGAACAAACCCTAGCCGGCGTGTGAGCAGATCGGTGACACGTAAGAGCATCTGGTGACACAGGCAGGCGTGTTGTCCTCACAGACGGTGTCGGGTGCATCCGCGGGTCACCCTGGTGTAAGGTCTGGGAGAATGGGACCGGCGACGTCACTCAGCCCCGAGGAGAACGGTGAGAGGGAGGGAACAATCTGCGGCTGCTTCTAGAAAATGTTTCCTTCTTGACAAAAACACTGAACTTAACCCAGGAAGAAATAGAAAATCCAGATGCACGTAGTGCCAGAGACACCGGAACGCAGCGGGAAGCCGCCGGCGGGCAGAGGTGCTCGCGGGTGGTGCATCATGGCGACCGCAGGAGGAAGCCGCCGGGAGGTTCCGGCGAGTCTTGCTAAGCCGTCCAACATGTCAGCCAGCAAGCTGGCGATCCTCGCAAAGGACAAGTTCAGGACGGGTGGCCTCATAGCCCCGAAAGCCAGCATTCAGCATCAGAAAAACCGCAAACTCGACGCAGCCCATTCGCCGATCGAGAACAAGCACATCGTTATCCCAGACGCAGGACAGGCGTTGGACGAGATTCGGCGCCCAGTTGTGATTTAAAGCAAAACAAAACTCAAGAACGAGGCCTGGGAAGGTGTTTCCTCGCCAGGAAGAACATTCGCGGACACCCGGTAGCAGATGTCGGCTAGTGGGAAACACGTCCGTTACCACTGCTGTTGAGTGACCCCCACGCAGGGTCGGGAGGTCCCTTGGGGATGAGAGCAGCCCCTGACAGAGAGGGACACGTCAGAGACCCCCACTCGGAAACTGAGCAGTGCCAGAGCCGCGGCGTCCAACGGGCAGCTGCCGGCCAGACGGGACTGCTGAGCGCCTCAGACGCATGGAGTGTGGCTGGCGTGTGCTGCACATGTAAGATACACACTACGTGGCCCAGACATCAGGAAAGAGTAAAATGTCTCGTTGGTTTTGTATTGAGTACGTGCCAAATGGTGTCACAGATATCGGCAAAATAAACTGCGTACTCAATTAAGTGTCGTCACCTGTGTATTTCTTTCGGTGTGGCTGCTAGAAAGGTTGCGGTTACTTGTGTTTCTCCGTTTACGTTTTACGTTTTCTGCGTTGACGTTGTGTTTCTACTGGGCCATGCTGTTCTCAGTTGAGACCCCAAGAGAACCCTCAAGAGAACTGAGGGAGTGGAGCGGGACCGCTCTCCCTGCAGGTCACAGAAATGAGGGACGGCGCGGCTCGGTCCACCAACCTGCCATCTACGTGTCTTCTGCCTTTCCTGGCTCCCCCGCACAGAACTCGCACCGCAACACTTGCGTTTGGCTGCCACGTCTCTCCCCCAGGACGCTCCCACTTCCATGATCTCCTCCCCAGGGGTCCGTCCTGGCCCCCACGTGCCCTGGCTGCCGCCCTCACCTGAGCATTCCCCCCCACGCACCCTCCACAGACCGCCCGACCCAGGACCCCCCACCTGGGACCCCCCACCTGGGACCGTGCGCGTCTCTGGTCTAGCAGCCTTGGCGCAGGCCTAGCACAAGCTCCCCTTCGTCCTGGGCACCAGGCCCTCCGAGCCCATTCTCCTGCCCAGGTCTTCCCCGGGCCGGTCAGTCCCACCTTCGTTTCCTGTCTTCTCTGTGGTGCAAGGTCCTGCCTTGGACACTCCAGACCAGCCAGCGCCCTGCGTCACAGGCGGCTGCTTCAGGCCGCGTAAGCTCCCTCATGCCCACCTGGAGGGCTCCAGGGAACTCCGTGCTGGATGAGGCTCGCTCTGCGTCCCAGGGCGGGGCACCCTTAAGTTTGCGGCCGGGGCTGGGTGCCACTTCCAGCCACCCTCGGTGGCTCTGGTGGGGCAGGACGCTGGTCGGCTGCGTGGCTGCGGCTCCTCCCCACCACCCCGCCACTGACCTCCCCAGGAGGTGTGGACAGGGACGCCCGGCGTGCAGCCAAGCGGCGTCCCAGCCACGTGCCGCTGACGTCCCTCTGTCCTCGCAGGTGGCCGTGATGACACTGACGCTTTTCCCCGTGCGGCTGCTCCTGGCGGTCCTCATGATGCTGCTGGCCTGGCCCTTGGCGCTCGCCGCGTCGCTGGGATGCGCCGAGAAGGAGCCCGAGCAGCCCCTGGCCTCGTGGCGAAGGTGAGTCGCTCACACCGGGGCCCAGGGGGTCGGGGTCCACTCCCACGGGTGGCCCTGTCCGTCCGCCTGGTGCCTGTCCCCCTTCCCGTCCGAGCCCAGTGTCCCTTGGGGCACCGCTGTCCCCGGCCACCCCCTCTGACACTGGCTGCCTGGCCGTGCCGGCCCGTCCTGCTCCGAGGCTCCCTCCCGGGCTCGGCCTGCCGCGTGGCGCTGTGTCAGCTTCCCGCGAGCAGAGACCCCGCCGTGGCCCTCTGCTCCAGAACGTTCTTGGCTCCTTGTAGACTGAAGTCCGAGCCTCCTGGGCCACGGTCGCCTGGCGCAGCGGCCCCCCACCCCAGCCCTCGGCTCTGGCTCAGCCAGCGGTGGCCTCCCAGCCAGGCCATGCATGGACGGCCCTCGCGCTGCGCGCACGGGCACCGCAGTGGTGCCGGCCTCTGCTGGGGGAGGCCCCGCCCCAGCGACCCCCATGCGGGTGCCTGGACCTTGCGGGTGCTGTGGGCGGGAGGGACAGCGCCCTGATGGGAACGGCTCCTGGGGGGCCGCCCGCCGACCTGGTTTTGGCCAACGCAGGCTGAGTGAACAGGTTGCCGCACCACAAAGGTCCGGTGATTGGCATCAGAGCCCTGCTTCTGGCCGGCCCAGCAGAGCAGAAGCTCTGGGCAGCCATCCCAGCCCTGCCCTCTGGGGCTGCACGTAGGAGACCTCAGTGAACCTTGGTTGTTAGCGGCGACGGCTCGTGAAGCTTTCCCAGCTCTCCTGTCTTCCGCGCCGCTCTCCCCGTGACGTGGGAATCCTCCAAGCGCAGGCCGCGGCTTCGCAAAATGGACGCGTCGGGCTGTTTTGTGTTCTCCCCGTGCTGAACCCCGGCGGCTTTTCTTGAGTCAGGTCCTGGGCTCCCCGGGTGACAGGTGGCCACGGCGACTTCCATTCCGACAGCCCCTCTCAAAGATGCCGTTACGTGTGCATGACCTGCCTGTGTGACGTGTCCCATGGCAGTGGGAAACGCAAAGTGCAAACACGTAGCCTTTCCGCAGGGCCCACCGTGCGGGCTGACCCTCTGCCCGGGCCGAGTCCCGAGGAGGACCGGGGCATCAGGATTTCTCATGGCCTCAGTTTCACGAGAGCTTTGAGCATCAGGGTCTGTGGAGACTAACTGTGTATCATTCTGCGTGTGCATACATGTATGTGTTACATGCATGAGAGTGTACATGTGTGTGCATGTGTGACTACATGTATGTGGATGAAGAGGTGTGTGCGCATGTGTGTGAGAGTGTGTATGAGTGTATTATGTACATGTGTATGAGAGTATCTGAGAGTACATGCGTGTGCATGCCTGTGTCTGAGTGTATGTGTACGTGTGTATTTATAGGAGAAAGTGTGTATGCATTTAGGAGTATACGTGTCGGGAAGTATACATGTGTGTATATGCATGGGTATGTATAGTATGTATGCGTGTGCAGGTGTTGATGGGTACATACATGTGAATGAGAGGGTGTTTGCACGTATGTATACGTGTATGTGTATTATATGTGTATGCATGAGAGTATGTGTATACATGTATATGAGTGAGAGTACCTGTGTATGCGTGTATATGCACGTGTGTGTGTATATGAGAACATATGTGTGTTTGTGCAGGTGTGAGCCTGCTTGTGTGTACCTGCGGTGCACACGCCACAGGGCAGTGAATCTCCACCCCTGCAGGCCTGGCGTCACCATTGAGCAGCGTTTGTGGAAAACCCGCTTCGCGCCGGTCCTGGGCCGGGCGCTCGAAGGGAAACAGAAGAAACAGCAAACGCCCAACCCTGATCCTCAGTTGGAAACAGAAATAACAGTGCCCCGGTTAGGGACACGGGAGCAGGAAAAGGAGGTTTCGAGATAAGGGACTCAAGCAACGTTTGCCGAGTGATAATCGTGCAGTCAGGGACCTGAGTTGTTCGCATGGAGCAAGCTGTGCGGTTTGAGTGATTGACGCCGGATGAAAGGGGACTTTTGCTGGATGTAAGTGGGTGTCACTCAGACCTTCCTAAAATAAAATCTCGGGCTTTCGATGAAAGAATGACACAGTTTCAGAAAAGGCACTTGTTCCAAGATCCTTTCGAAACGCAAAGTGCAAACCCGTAGCCTTTCCGCAGGGCCCACCGTGCGGGCTGACCCTCTGCCCGGGCCGAGTCCCGAGCAGGACCGGAGCGCAGGTGGTGGGGTCTGGGGGCAGCCCTCAGCAGACCGGACGGCTCAGGCAGGTACCGCTTTCCCGAGTGCCGTGTGTGGGGACTCCGTTTCCAGCCTTGCAGAGTCTGTCCCCGTGACGACTCCAGGTATCCCGTGAAGGTCGGCTGAGGTGGGGACTTCAAACCGTTTTCTCCACTTTCAGCCTGGGACTGCCCTGGGAGCCGCAGCTCACACTCGCCCGGGGTCTGCAGCCCGGCTCAGCCTTCCCGCCTGCTGTCCCGGGACCCCCCTCTCTGGTCGGTGCCCCGCCGCGGTCTGGTCGCACGCTGCAGCCATGTCTCGGTGGTCTCTCTTAACGCTCAGGGGTCCGGGCTCCTCGGCCCTGCTCCCACACACACGGGCCTGTTGAGGGGCCTGGCAGCCTCGCCCCAGGGCTCGGGCTGTTTGGCCAGCAGTGCTGGGTGCTGCTTCCTCCTCCTCCTGGGCGCCTGCCTCCGGGCTCCCTGGACTCCCCTCCCCTCCTGCGGCCCCTCTCAGTCTCGCTCACCGGGTCTCGCCCTTCCTGTGGGTTCTCTCCTGCTGCCGTCGGCTCACTCTCACACCCGTCTCTAAGCCAACGACTGCCAGACCTCCACGTCCACCCAGCCTCTCCTCCAGCCTCTCCTCCAGCCCCTGTACGAGGCCCTGGCTATCTGCAGACGATCTCAGACTCAGCACGTCTGGAACGAAGCTCCCAGGATCCCTCTCCACCTGTTCTAGCGGCAGCTTCCCGTCTCTGCTGATGGGGACTCTGTCACCCCGTGTGGCCTGGGCCTGGCCCTGGGAGTCACGATGTCCCCAGTGCCTTCCAGCCACACCCGCAGGACACGTTGTGTCCATGTGTAGACCACACCGGGAATGTGACCCTCCTCCCTGGCCCCCCTGGGTCCTGGAAGTGCCTCTGGCCTGCTGCTCCCCTGCACCAGCAGCCACAGGGACCCCCGACAGACAAGAGTCGGGGTGCAGCCCTCCCTGCCCTCAGCCCTGAGCAGCTCTCTCGTTCTCATCACCAGGATAGAAGTTGTGCTCTTACAGCCCTGACAGAGTGCCCGATCTTCCATCCCTCCCTGGACTCCAGGCACATGGCCTCCTCACTCGGGTGGCCGCTGCCCCGGGGCCTTTGCACGGCTGTGTCTGCTCCCTGCTTCTGTCCCAGCCCGGTCTGGCTGCTTCTCCCTGCTATTCTGGGCCCTCCTTACTCCACCCCCTTCTCACTTTTATCTGTTCGTGGATGCTGCCTCCTGCTAACCTGGTCCGCATTTCACTTATTTTCATAGTTGTTTCTGCCGCTAGAAGGTAAACTGCAGGCGGGCAGGAATCTCCCTCTGCCTGGCGGGAGGAGGTGCTCGGTGCACACTAGGGTGCATGGATTTTCCTTTCACCTATTTTACTTTTATCAGAGTGGCATGTGCACGCGGTTGGAGTAAAACTGAGCAGTGGAGAACAGCCGTTGCGGGACTCGAGTCTGGACCCTCCCCTTCCCGGCCCTGCGTCGTGGTGTCTGGGTTGGTTTTCAGTTTCTGCTGTTGCCTCCATAACCCTGAGCAGCGAGCTGGCGCTCTGGTCTGCCGTGGCGGGCAGACCCAGCCCCGGGCACGGGACGGTGGGACGAGAGGGTCCTTTCTCCACCCGTGGCCGGTGCCCCAGCCCCGTGCTCAGGGAGGACGCTCCACGCCACATCCTAGGCAGGGCCGCTCCTTCCTTGCGCCCTGCGGTTTCTCAGAACTGCGCACACGTCAGCTTGTGTGTGTTTGGCTGTGCTCCGTGTACTTTTTAAATAGAATTTCAGTGTACCCTCCCTCGCTCATTGCAGAAATAAAAGCAAGCCCTCGGCACGGCCTCCAAGCACTGCGGCCTCACGGTCGCGCGGCTGCCGCTGGGCCGCGCCTCCTCCCGGGCCCGCCAGCCCCGTCGCCGCTGCCTCCCGCGCTGCTCCACGCGGTGCCCCCACCTGCGGCCTCTTCCTCCTTGCTCCCCCTTTCTGGGTATCGAGTTCTTCCAGAAGGAGGACGTGTGAGAGGAACTCGGACTCCTTTCGCGTCTGGAAACGTCCCTGTGCTCTCCTCGCAGTGGACGGCTGGCGACAGGTCTTGAACCGCAGTCCAAAATCCGGTGTCCTCGGGGCTTCGAGGACGTCGTCCCATGGCCGCCCGGCCCCCGCGGGCTCGATGCTGGCGTGGCCTGCGTCCCCGCTCCGGGAGGCTCTGGAAATGTTCTCTTTTCCCGAAGGATGAGGAGACTTAAAGAATTCCCAAAGGAAACTTCCAAGAATGGGTTTTTTTGAAAAATTAGCTCTGCGCACACCTTCCCGTGGTGCTGAGGGGCGCATCTTTCTTTGACTCCAGGAGACCGTTTTCTTCGGGTCCCCTGTGGGTCTCCCCTCTTTTTCCCGCGTGTTCTGGCAGATTTATTCCCGCCGTCTGGCCCCGCTAGCGGATGATTGTCTCCGCAGAGAGACGTTGGATTTCTGAGAGTGTCTTCTTGTTCCCTGACCCTCCTCAGAGCACCTCAGTGAGACGCCCCTCTGAGCGGCGGGCTCCTTGACCCTCCTCCACTCCCCACGCTGTCCCTCGGGGTCAGTCCTCTGCTCCCGCGTCACGCGTCACACGGCTGCTTCTGCTCGCACATCCGGGATCCTGGGGCGTCTGTGTGGGGAGCGTAGGATGGCGCGGGGTCTCCGGGGAGCTGGCGAGGTCCCTGCTCCTGGTGGAGGGTCTTTCTCCCATTCTCTTTCCCTGGAAACAAGGCTGCCCTGACTCGGAGCCTGGGCTTGTCGCCAGCTGCCTTTGCCTGGGCGAGCGGGTGCTGGGCCCCCCCAGAGGGAGCAGAGCTTTCCCCTGCGGCCCCGCCCCGAGTCTGGCTCTTCGTGGTGCGAGCCCACCGGTGCAGAATCCCTGCAGGTCCTCAGAGAAGAGCTGAGTCAGGCGCGTACTGTCCCCGCCCCCACGCCGGCAGGTTCTGCGGGCGCCGACCTCTGCTGAGGGCTGTGGCGTCCCCCTGAGAGCAGGACTGCAGCTGGAGCCTCCCTTTCCCCAGCTCTCCACTCCCTCCTGCCCTGAACCTGCTCCGGACCGGCTCCTGCTCCCACGGCGGCCAGGCCTCGTTTCTCCCTCCTCGGGCACCAGTTGCTTTTATCTTCTTTGGCTTTTATCTTCTTTGTGCATTCGTTACTGTGAAACGTACAGAAAAGTGCACACCTGTGTCGTCACACCTGGCCCCAGAAGCAGAGCGTCGCGGCGTGGTCCCAGTGTCTCCAGGTGTAACCTGCTCAGTGATTGTTCATCTTCCCCGTAAACAAAGGTCTTTTCCAGGCGGCTCCGGGTTGGTCACCACGCAGATGGGTTTCAGTCCCTCGGGAAAACCCCGCCGTAAGGTTTTAGGCTCCCATTCATCTGTGCAGGGAGTTTACCCAGATGGGTCACCCGCCTGACCCAGCCCAGTGGCTGAATGAGACTCAGCTCTTGGCGAGGGCGGACTCTGTTCTGTGGACAAAGGCTCAGCAGCCTGTCATCCTCCATCCCCAGGGCCACCCCGACCTGGGTCGCTGCAGGGACGTGCCGGACGACACTCTGGTGTGCGGCCTTGTCAGAGATTAGCGTGAAAGGGAGTGTGTGCATTTAGGTGTCTCAGTTCCTACGTATTCAAAAAGAAATAAATAGGAAACATTCAGTTTGTTTAGGCTGAATTTTACTATATTTTCTACATTTATTGTCCAAATTTCTTCCAGAAACAGTTCACTTTAATAACATCACATTTGGTTCCGGGAACCCTGGGCGTCCTGGGGGAAAACAGACCGGGGAAGTTTCCAGCTGGTCTCCGCTTCCATCCTTACCCCCGGGCTCCTCTCCATATCTCAGTGTGCATTTTGGATGTTTTTAGGGGTTTCAGTGTGTTTTCATTTAAAAATGCGGACACGCAGAGTGCTGACGTTTGGGCCACAGCGGTCTGTCGGTTTGGCCTGTGGCTTTTCTGCTGGTGTCAGGAGTCGTGAGCTGCCCCGGTGCTGCCGGGCGGCGCGGCCGAGACCCGCACACGGAGCCCCTGACCTCCCTTCAGAGGATGCGTGGAAAAGGCACCGTGCTGCGCGTGTGGTCGAGGGAAGGAAAACCCAGCGTCGTTTTCTTCCCTCAACCGACGTCCCAGCAGCTCCTGCAGGTATCTCGGGGCCCAGCCTGCGCCCCGACGGCCCTTGGCGAAGGCTGCAGCCGCAGATGCCACATGCCCGCCGTGTGCGCCCCAGGGCCGCGGCCGCTCCCTCTCACCCCCGTCCACCCATCTGACGGCAGCGCCCTCCCTTGCAGGGTCGTGGACTTCCTGCTCAAGGCCATCATGCGCACCATGTGGTTCGCCGGCGGCTTCCACCGCGTGACCGTGAAGGGGCGGCAGGCACTGCCCACCGAGGCGGCCATCCTCACGCTGGCACCACACTCCTCCTACTTCGATGCCATCCCCGTCACCATGACGATGTCCTCCATCGTGATGAAAGCCGAGAGCAGAGACATCCCGATCTGGGGAAGTGAGTGAGTCCCCACCCCCTCCACTGGGGAGGAGTGACCCCCCACGCCCCACCCCCCTCCACTGGGGAGAAGTGACCCCCCACGCCCCCACCCCCCTCCACTGGGGAGAAGTGACCCCCCATGCCCCCACCCCCCTCCACTGGGGAGGAGTGACCCCCCACGCCCCCACCC